>JAVFBY010018018.1:0-13510 GCA_034781015.1 Tonicella lineata
TTAATTATCTGCTTTAGTTATCTGCTTTATTACTATGCATGCGAGATATTTTGCCGTCTTCAAGAGCGTCGGAACTCAGTCACGTATTTTTTCCGAGTAATCGGTTAGCAACTTTCTAACCGGTTACCCGCAAATTCGTAACCGTTCACGGGTAATCGATTAACCGTTTCAGCACTAGTATTGTAATTGTGGCTATATGTAGATCTGAGGTAATCCCAATCTCATTCAAATCATATCTACATTAGCTCCCCGGTATTGTATTGTCGAAATATAGATCTGAGGACATCCAATAGCAAACGGTGTTCAATGACGTCAACTAGTGTGGGGTTCAAGAAAGGTCACCATTAAAATTGTCCAATGAAAAAACAGATAGCAGGAAGTTGTGGTAAACAAAGATACCTGTATTAAAAGTTAGGGCAGTCCCAGGGGAATCCTAGACTAACATACCTTGAATTGTTAAGCGGCACTCTGATTGGTGGACCAATCAACATCATTTGGGGGAGGCTGTTTGTCCTCAGATCTTCATGTACATCGCGACAATATAAAAAATACCGAGGAGCTAATGTAGATCTGATTTTAATCAGATTAAAGGTAATCCTGTAGTAAAAACTGTTCAATGACATCAAGTACTTTAGGGTTCAAGAAAGGTCACTGTTAAAATTGTCAAATAATATGCTAGATAACATGAGGCTGTGCTAAAGGCAGATACTTTCAAATGCTTACTTTCTTGATTCGTCCAAGGGGAATTCCCAGACAGGCATTTTCCAATGTTAGGAAGCCACTCTGTGATTGGTCAACCATTCAACACCGTTTGTTATACGATGTCCTCAGGTCTACATATAGCAACAGTACAATACGTTGAGCTAATCCAGCTCTGATTTTAATCAAATTGCCTTATGCCTAACCAGCTTGTATTAATATAATTGTTTTTTTAGAAAATAATATAGTAGCAGTAGAAGACAGTGATAATGAAAACGAAACAGCCAGAGAAGACAACAAAACCGACGAAGTTGAAGTGAAAGACACAAACAGTGAGAAAAATGGTGATTAGAATTTTTTTTTTTCAGGATAGCCTAATAGTTCAGGGTAAAAAAATTGCAAGATTTTAGATGGATTCCTAAAAATATAGCTGGTGGCTGTGCTGGTTCCTGATGCCCTGGTGCTCTCTGAATAATGGGGTATCAGGAAGAAGATTTTTTTTGCAGCATTAAAGCCCAATCAGTCAATCAACCTAAAAATATACATTGTCAAGTCAGTTAACAAAATTTCATAATTACTTGGGATATACATGTAGTATAGAACTGGGAATGTTTACAGTCAGTTGTCTCTTCAGTCACAAAATATACACAAAGAAAAAAGTTAAGTACCCACCTTATTTTACACCATAACTTGTCTGTTGAGTTTTGGCATTAAAAGCCTGATAGCATTCTCGATGGAGAGCTGCCTCCAATACGGGGCTTTCGAGTTATGACGTTACAACATCGGAGTAACATCCCTTTACGAAATGACGTTGTCACTTTGCGGCAAAGGGGGGCAAACTGCCTATACATGTACTTTAACATTTCAGGTTGTCGGTTTACAGGAAAATATAGTTGAAAATGCTAACTTTTGCAAAAAACAATATTACTATCAATAGATAAACACATTTCATTCGAATTCGTTATCTTTTATTCCATAAACTGCAATATTACATATACCGCCCATGTTAAATATCTCAAATTTGCCCCCTTTGCCATAAAGTGACGACGTCATTTGGCAAAGGGACGTTATTCTGATGTCGTAACGTCATAACTCGAAAGCCCCGTATTGTGTCCCGAGTCTGTACAGGTGGGTTCAGTGCCGGTTCTTGAGGCCCCCAAGATGTCCCAAACATGCTCTAGGGGGGTTCAGCCAGCCCATTCCGCAGATCAGACAACTTACATGTACTTGAGGAATGAGATGAAGGATGAAAGCAGTCATCTGGGTGTGATGCTGGCTAGCCCTTTATTGATGATTTGTGTCATCATCTTCGGACTCAAAATTACATTTGTTATCAACAATCATGATGTTGAATTGTGTTGCTGCCGTAAGCTTCATATGTAAACCCATGTAGTATAGAGGGATGGAAGGTTGTGAAATGTTGAATGTACGCTCAGTTCATCCCTGTGGCAGGGGGCTGCTAGTGGGGTGCAACCAAGAACAATTTTTAATTTCTGGGTATCATCGTATGAGGTAAATTGTGGAAAAATTTTACTCATATAAGTATTAAAACTTTTTGTTTCTGATTTTTGTTAATGTTTGTGTTTGGACAACGACATATGGAAAGGGTCTCTTCGTCAATTTCTGTTTTGCAAAGTTTACATATTCTGTCTTTCCTATCTAGCTTTTTTTGTTAGACCCTTTTCAATTTCAATATTGTGTGCAGAAAAACAGATTTTTGTAAGCGATTGTCTGTTGTTTTGATTGATAATATTGTCTAGGTAGTGTTTGTTACTGTCTGAGTCTTGTGTTTCAGGCTTTGTAGAGCAGTTTATTTTGTGCAGTTTGTAGCTGTTTAATGCCTTTTGTTGGATTGTTTTAACTCTTCCTATAGCTTGGGATGTAATATTATATTGGTTAAATAGTTATTTAGCGTATGTCAAAGTCTAAAATCCATGGCGTTAAAGAAAATCTCAGTTTAAAATTTCAAATTTAAATTTTTTTCTGTCATAATTTAGATGAATACGATGAGGATTTTGAAGATGAAAATGAAGAGAAGACAGACGATAATGAATCTGATGAACAGAAAGATGAAGAAAAAGACGAAGACAAGGACAGAAAAGTGAAGATTATCGTAGAAGAACCCGAAGAAGTCTTTGAAGAACAAGGTGAAGTGGAGGAGGAAACTCAACAAAGAGGTAAGTCCGTACTAAATTTCCTCTCAAATACCTCTGTACCTTTAAAGAAATATATACTATTATGTAAATTATATGTACTGTATTAAATTTTAAAAGCCTATATTTATGGAAATGTATAAAATAATAATTTACATGTAAATTTTGCGAACAGTATAATTTTTGTCTTTTTCATTTTCTTTTTTTTTTGTAAATCCGTTATATCCCGCTTTACTGGTATTTTAAAGGAATCAATGTCCTCGGGTTACAAATTAGAGTGCTTTTTTGTTGTTGTTGTTTTTTCAACAAATTTTAGGAACATATGTTACATTTTCAATCACATATTACATATTTTTATCTTCTATCACACATTTTTATTACAACGCATTTCTTTATAAAATATGCCACATTTCTGTATCACATTTTTCAACACATCTCACATGTATATAGCACTTTTCAAGTTTTATCACATCTGTACATGTCTCAGCATCACAGTCTTTCATTACTTTCAAATACATTTATTATAAACCAATGTTCTACACTGCAGGTGGAGAGTTACATGTATAATAAATAAATAAATAAATACATATCAATTATTTTAAGATTGCTCATTTTTGTCAAATGTAGAGAAAGGAAATTGACATGCTTCCAGCAGTTTTCAACTCGGTTCCTTTGGCTGTCAGGGCCAACACTTTATGGTTGGCGAGAGCTTTTTGATGGCCTGGTACTCATAGTTATTAAAAGGCATCAGGAAGACGATTTGTTGTGATTTTGTTGTTGTCATGTCCTGTCTTTGGTGTTGTCGGTGACATCAAGTATGGTTTTCCCCATTTGACTAGACTCGCTCGTATAAGTGAAATACCCCTGAGCACTGGTAACACGAGGCAATCAATCAGGCAATCCAACACTAAATCCACTGAGCTACAGAGGCTACCAATATTTATTTTATTGGTTCAATTTATTTGACAATCTGTAAACAGTAATATCTATGTAATACTTGTATGTACATATGTGCAGCATATTCTTAATAAATTGGTTAGAATGTCTCAATCTTATAATATAGTAATAATCATTACTTGATAACCCTATCTGGAATGTGATTGAAACATTGTTACCAGTTGATTAAAGAGGTTGCCATCCATACTGAAGTCACGCCGTCATATAGGTGAAATACCCCTGAGTACGGAGTTAAACCTTAATCAATCAATCAATCCATACTGAAGTTGTTATTGCGAATACAACCCTCAGTTTCTAATTTCCTGACACATATGACACTATTGTAGACAAGAACATGCTTTAATATTTGTGTACACAGATTATGCAGTTTATTCACGAACTACACATTTAAAAAATATAACCAGTGCTTTACATTTATGTTGTTTATTTAATATATATAGAGGGTCCAGTTGTTGGCAGAACATTAAGTGGCTATGAGTACATGTAGACTGAATCCCATATAATATCATTCCAAACCATGTGAGAACTCAGTGTGTGGCAAACTTCATCACACATGCAATATGTGAGGATTGCGCAGCACATTTCAGGCTATCAAAATCGGTGTCAATTTGTCACAACGTTTTACGTTGATGAGGTCATTTAAAAACATATAACTTCTAGATATCGTCGGACCATAGAACTGGCTGCAAATATCCCATTTGTTTCAATTTGTTTATTGTTGTTTAATCAACATAGATGCATGTGGAATTATATAAGAAAAGAATCACACATTATATGGTTTTGGGATAAAACAAAAAAGTTAACTCTTGAAAAGGAAAACATTATTCCTACCAAGTTGTAGTCATTTTCATCCCAAAATAATTTTTATGTGGGATCCTTCTTAATCCCTTACTGTGTATTAGAGTTGATCTGTTAAATGAGTGGCCTGTGTTATATACCACCTTCAAACACAGGCGAGCTTCCTGATGCCCTGGAGCTCTTTTGTTGCCAGTGATGTCGAGGGTGGTTTTGTTTGCCCATTGGGCTTGCAGGCCTTTATATAAATTAAATAACCCACAGTTCAGTCCAGTGTCAAAAAACCCAATCCAATATAAGAATGATTTGAGTCATATTGGCACATTATTTAACTCACAAATCATCCTGGTTAATTATTTTGCAGAAAATACTGATTATGAGGAAGATTTTGAAGAAGAAAATTCTGAGCCAGTCCAAAATGAAACGGGGGAGAAACCTGAAGGTGACTATCATGCCAGTGTGGAACTTTGTGTTAAAACTGTGAACAACTCATTAACATCATTATATCAGAAACCCTCAGAAAAGTGAAATGAACTCTGCTGCTTAAAATATTTGGCTAAATTATAAAACTTAATTTTATAAACTGGATTAAAAAAAGGTTTATTTATTGCATGCTTAATTGCAGATAAGTATCTTATTCAAAAAATATTTCAGGAATATCTTAAACAGTTTTTGTAAATTTTACAAACAGTGTTGAACAATGAATATGTGGTACTAATTTGAAAACAAAAACCAGTTCTCAGTTCATTTCATTTTTACAAAATTTTTGAATGGTAAATTTTACTGACAATATAACAAGTAAAAACAAAGTAATGATATTGTAATAATAAATAATTTGCACGTAAATTGAATTGGCTACTTTGATATTGTATTTTCACTTCACAGTTTTAACATGGTGTTGTTCCACATTGTTTCATGCACATCAGGTTTATCACCATTGAGGAGTTCACTGAATTTCAAAATCTTCCATCTGTTTTTAGAAATTAAAAAAATGGATCTTCATTCTAAAAATCCTTTGTAAAAAAGTGTTTGAAACTTTGAATGATTAGTTTATACAAATGCATCACAGTTTACAAGCCCATTTATCCAGAATCTCATGTGTTGCCCGCTGCCCTAAAATCGAGGGACAATTGCTCTGAAAAACAGACAATTATTTTGGCGACATGCAATGCCCTGGCGTCCTGAGACATTTGCTCCAGCGATAATTTCTCTGCCATAAATGCTTTTATTTTTATCATCGGAACAATTGTCAGCAGAACAAATGTCACTAGATTAATTGGCATGGATTCGTGTTGACGGGCTGTGGTATAAACTAAAATAAACATGGGCTCAATCATTAAACAAAGTACATGATAATGTCCCTCAAAAAAAACAATCTTACAGTGTTTTATTCCCATTGGGGATTTGTAAAAACCACAGAAATCCATGTAATTTGCTTCGTTTTGAATGGTCAAGATTGGTTTTGACTTATTAAAACACTGCAAATTAAAAATTTTAACCAAGTTTGGAATTTTAAATTTTCATAACTCTAAATTTATTCAGAAACATTTATCATACGATTTCCGAATCATGCTGATGGTGCAGATTAAAATTGACATATCAAAGGTTTGAGACAATTTGGCCCTAAAGATTTGCATGTCAACTGACCAATGGATAAATGTATGGGTTTTTCAATGAAATTTAACAGAAGTTTAGAAGGTGAGTTGATATTTTTTCTGAACATGCTTCTTTCTACTTCCAGAGTATTCTATAGAGGGACCCTAATTAACCTCCATTAGGTACTAATATCTATGTTTGTTGTCTTCTGTAATACAGGCATTTACAGTGAAACTTGGGTACTCTTACTTCCAAAAGGAAACAGAAAGAGCTAAAATGCTAAAGGCCCATTCACGCGTGTGAGATTAGTCAATACTATTTGTCCAATTCAACTGAATCAAAGTTTATAAGCAAACATGCAATTATGTCAAATACAACTAGTCTTATCATAGGGCATGTTCTATATATTTCTACTGGTCAAAAGTGACAAGGCATATCGACTAATCACATTGTGTGAATGCGGCTTTAGGGAAACATGACATATGAAAATTACATTGTGTACTGTCTAACCCAAACATAATTAATATTGAGAAGTCATGCTGTTACCCAATTGTTTATAATAGAAGTTTTCGGCTGACAGTGGAGATCATTGGGATTATTTTTAGGAGGCTTCTTCAATACATTTTCAATTCAAGGTTAAATATGGGAAATACCTTGTTAAACATGATTAATAAACAAACCTTATAGATTGGGGGAGAGTTTGGAGGGGGTGGGTGGCAGAATTTGAGAGCTCTCTATTATCAGTATACTCTGGTTTCATTGTATGTTTTGCTTTGTTCAGTATGTAACTATGGTTTTAATAGAGCTTATCACAATTTTACTAGTGTTATCTCCACTTTACTTTAAAATCTTCACTGTGGGAGGTATGAACTGCACATGCTCTTGTGACATTGAAAGTAATTTTGAAAAAAATCTTTGAAAAACGTGATATCTGCTTTATTCAAATATAACATATCCTTTAACTGTTTGCAAAAGCTGTTCTGATATTATGTTGTCAAAATTAATGGAAATTTGCATCTAAAACATGCTCTGTGTACATATTTCTTGTCCAAGATTGTGTACATATTTTGATTGTCAATTTTTTTTTTAGCCTATAGAAGAGTTCCCAAAATTGTGCAAATATCTTTTAGAAATTTGTCATGCCAGAGTTGTAGTTTGATTGGTCCATTCAAATTTGAATTGTGTGGTAGCTTTAATTTCATTGGTGGAAATGTTGTGTTGTGAGTGTATGTTGCATCTGCATGTGTTCTAATATTCTAATTTTAGTTCATGTGTGCTAAAATGAACTGATGTACTGATTTATAAAATTCACTGATTTATAAAATTCACTTGGAGCTCACATCTTTATTCATCACTGTTTAGTAGTTTTGAAAACTTAAAAAACAACTTCACATCTTTTATTTATTTTCTTATTATTGGAATTGTTAAAATGTCTACTACACCCGCTGAAATGCATCTGAATGTGGAATACAACTCATGACCGAAAAAATTTCGCCAAATAAATGTAAATTCTTTAAAATTGTAAATCTTTCATTTGTATCATTCTCTTACAATACATATACTTTTAAATATTTGTTATCTTATAAAATAAGAGATACTTGGTCAGTATAACAGTACAAAGTAGTTCAGTTTGTTACATTCCCTCAACTTTTATACAGTTTTTTAAACTCATATTTTCCTTCCATATTCTTTGCTCTTGTTAAAAATAATTTTTACTGAATATGCAAGCATTACATTAAAATAGATGTTATTATTTACAGAAAAATCTGGAAAGAAGAAGGAAAAACCTGAGAAGAAACTGAAGAAATTACAGACAGAAGAAGAATTGAAGGAAGTTGAAGAACTCTTGAAAGAAATTGACAAGGAATTAAATGATGATGATTTCAAATCAAAAAATGATACTATTGATGCTGGACCACAGCGTTTTAAATACCTTGATAGCATTGATTTTATGGATTCAGATTTAGACACCGACCGTTCACACACTGACGGTTCAGGGCAAAAATACTTGAAATCTTGTTCAGGGAAAACTGGAGGTAAAAATGTAACCATAGCCACCACCAAGGTAAAACAAAAAAAGAAAAATGTTACTTTTGATGAGATTCCCATAGTACAGGAACCTGGCTGTTATCCAGCTGAACTCTGTACTCCTGATACTTCCGATGGGGAATATCTTCAAGACTCGGACACGGACACTGAGTCAGTAAACAGCAAGGATGTCACAGACAGTGAGACAAAGGACAGAGATGGCATCACAGAAGTTAAAACAATAATCAGTGGTGAGGTTACAGATACCGAGACAAAGGACAGTGATGATATCACTTACACTAACCCTAAGAACAGTGATGTTACTGACATCGAAACAAAAGACAGCGATGATTTCGGTATTACAACCAATGATTCTCCCAGTGTGAGCAAAGATGATCTTACAACAAACTCAGCTTCTAGTGAAAACAAAGATTTAACCTCAACAGCAACATCATTCAGCTCATCTAGTAAAATAGAAAGTGAAGAAAATGATGTCTTAGATACGGCAAAATCACAAATAAATAGCACACAGAATCACTCAAGTATTAAGGCTGATATAGCAACCAAGGAAAATGATGCCTCATTCCTGAAAGATGAGTGTCCAAGTGTGAACAACTTGGTTTCCAAAGTAAATTACTCTGAAAATAAGGAGAATTCAGGTCTTAATATTGTGGAATCTAACCCTGAAGACCTTGAGGATCATGAAAATAATTCAGAAGAAACTGAAAACAATGAACAAAACATAATGCAAGTTGTTAAATCTGAAGTCAGTAATAAGCTCTTCCCTTTAACTGATAAAGAAGAAGAAAAAAACGAAAGTCATGACGGTGAGAATACAAATTATGCAAATGGTGAGACCAAAGGCCTCAATCCTGCAACCAATGTCCCGAGAACTGAGTCAGAAAATGGAAATGTTTCCATGTCAGAGAAACTTGTAGGCCCTTCTGTTGAACAAGAAGACACAAAATCTGTTCATAATAAACTAGAAACTAACTTTGAAAAGGTAAAACCTCATGTAACTAAATCTGATCATGACACATCAAATAAAAGAGAGTTGTCTTTGGATACTCCTGAAAAACAATCTTGTGATCATTCTACTGAAACAATCAAATATGATGACATTACTGACAAAACTGAACAACTATCTACAGAGGTGCAATTCTCTTATGAGTCCCCCAGCAAAGACAAGTCGTCTGATTTAGTAATTATCGAAGAAGACTTACAAATTGATCAGATTCTTCACATAATCTCTGAAGTCAATAAACCTAAGGCCGTAGATAACCCAAAAGAAGAAATAGAAGAAATAAATATGTCTAAGAAATCTGAGAATATCAGGTCACAAAATGAGAACATTGTTGATAATGCTGCCCATGGAGAAGAAGAAAAGATTAAGCCCAACATAGTAAACATTGAAAGTCAGACATTGTGTGAATCTAGTTGTCAAAGAGCAGGAACCTCTAGTGAAGCAAATGGAAATAATATGGAAGAAAACTCAACAAACAAGTCTGTACACTCTAATGTTGTAAATTCTGATGAGGAGAGTCACGTTGAAGAGAAATTGCCATTACAAGAATCTCTAAGGATTGTTCTGTCCCCGACTCTTCAAAACAATGTTGCAACATCAGAAAATCTTACAGATTCAAAACACTCGTCTAGAGATACTTCAGCCAATATTACTACAGGCGACGAAACATCGGCAAGAAATTCTGCTGCATCTGTTGAGAAAAGTTCACCTGTTATTGATAACGTTTCTGCTGACACTGCTTCAAAGTCAGACACTGACCAAACAGAAGCTGAAAGCAGTAATGTACCCGCTGGGTTTGTTTCAGACAAATCCAAGCATATCAGTCAGCCATCTGAAAATCTACAGATAAATATGTGTCTTTCTGATGGATCAGTTAAATCTGTTGGTCAAATAAAGTCAGAAAGGGTAGCTGAACAACTTGAACCAGACAGCTTAGATGTGAAAGATTCGTCTGATACAGTTTCAACAGTTGACCGATTTTACACGTCTCCTGAAACAATGGACCAAACTAAATCGAAACGAATTGATAAAAAAGAATCTCCTGCAACAGAAACGGATGCACCTGTCAAGAGCACAACAAGCTCTGAAAATTCGGTGACACAAAGTGACCTTGATCTAGCGATCGCACAAGACTTTACAAAGGAAACAGCAGAAAATTTTGCTGATGTAAGCCATGACAGTCAAGACGGGACTGAAAACCAAATATCACAAGACATTCTCACTGATAACACGGCATTTGATCAGACTGATGCCGAGGAAAGTTTTGAAGCTGATGCAAAAGAAAGCCATCTCATATCTGATCAGAGTACTACTATCAATGAAAACGTCACAAATATTGAAAGTGCTTCTAAAAAATTGTTTGAAAACAATGACACAAAGACTGCAGAAGATTCTTTAGAATCAGAAAACTCAAATATGGTTCTGAAAACAAAGTCTTTGCCAGAAACAGAGGAATTGAACCTGCAAATGGGGGAAACCAACGAAGCTCAGGAAAAAGGAGACGAATCTACTGTACTTAGTGTACCAGAAGAGTTCTCACAGGTTGAAGAACAGGCAATATTGCTTCCAGAAGAAGAAATACTAGTGGAATATACATTTGAAAAACTCATACCAGAGGAAAAATGCAAGTCACATAATCAGATAGTGGTAGCCATGCCAGAAATTAAAGTGACAAACTTTGACAGAGAAATTGCCGGCCCAGAATTATTAGTTTCAGAAAATTGTACTGATGGTGATTATGATTCACCATTACCGTGTACTTTTGTTGAAGATGAGATGCTCTTCCCAGAGTTATCAGAAGACAACACTGTACAAACTGAGACTTCAGCTACATCAGAAAGTGAAACTAAGCCACAGGCATCGATAGTAGGGAATGAGATGAACTCTGAACAAACTCCAGAACCCTTAAAATATCATCCTGCTGATAAAGTTACTGAGGATGTGCCTGGCATGGAACAAACCAGTAAAACATCAGAATTAGATCTTGCAAAAAAGTCTGATAATTCACAGTCGAGAAAAGTTCCAGAAACAGTGATAAAAACTGATGTCAAAGTAGATTCTGATGAATTGGATCAAACAAAAGATTCTAATTTGGCAAATTCAGCAGTGTCACAATCAGAGACTTTTACAGCAGAACAAGAAGTAGACACACCAACGGTAAAACAATCTGTCACATCTCTTGAAAAGAAAGACTCTTTAGATAAAGATATACCATTCAACTCTGATACCCTGGCAAAGATACAGTCCAATGCATATTTTGGGGGAACAGATGTCAAACTGGCTGAAGTACAAGTACCTCAAGGGGAAATAAGTGAAACATTTTCTGAGGAAGTCAAACCTTTAAATGCTGATTCTTTTAAGGAGGCAAAACAACTTGCGCAAGATGGTGATCAAAAAGTTGATTTTGTAAACATTTCAAAAGCACCTGAGGTAAGTGTGAACAAACCTGAGTCCGATATATCAAAATCAAAAAACCAAAATGTAAAGGAGAATGAGGGGAACCCTGAGCAAACACCAGAGTCCCTACAATGTCATCCTGTTGATAAGGTTGTTAAAGATGTGTCTGACATGGAACACACTAGCAAAGAAACGTCAGAATCAGACGTTGCAAAACGAGACTCTGATAATTCACAATCAGAAGCAGGTGCAACAGTTCCAGAAACAATAATGAAAACTGATGTCAAAGAGTTACCAAATAAAGAGCTAGCTAACCAGGATGTTACTCAACCAGGAGATGATAATTCTACACCTGAGGCTATATTACTTGAAAAAGATTTTAAAATTGAAGGAAACGAACAAGATTCAGAACCTGTTAAAATTAAACCAGACGAATGGATTGTAGATTCCACTGCTAATGTTGCTGACTTACAGGATGTTTATGGTTTTGTATCCACAGAGGCTAAGACTGAACAAACTACAACAAATGGAAATGTAGTTGAAATCAAAGAAGATCAGGATTCAAAAACAGAAACAGAATCAGTTTCCACTGTGTCGCGGCTTCCCGACGTCTATGGATTCTCTGTGCCTCAGCCAATCATTAGCACAGAATCTCCTTCAGAAAGCCTTTATCAACAAGTCAGTAAGGATCTTGTTATCAGTGTCATAGAGAAGTCCATGAAGGAGGCTGCCTTAGAAATAGATAACCAGTATCCTGTGTCGGAAATTCCTGAAATCGGTTATCCTAATTCCAAAGACTTTCTCAACTCAAGTAAAGATTCAGGGAACAGCACAAGCAGTGCTGTTGAGATTATGCCAGATTCTTCATAAGTCTAGTTATTCATGTTCTACAAAACATGCATGGCTTTTATAGCTTTTATCTAACTTGCTTACCATGGCATCCAGCAGTGAAGGTATTGTGTTGTCATGACAATAAAGTTAAGCGCAAGTCATGGGCAATTTGTAAGACAGTCTCCAGAAATCTGCAGTCCACTTTAACATTATGCAAAAGCAGTGTAATTCTGAAAAACAAAAAAAAACTAAAAAATTTGGCTCAATATTTCAACACGTATTGTGATGTTATCTGTCTATGTTACAATGAATGATAGGTTAGAGTTGTCAAATTTGTAAAACAAAGAACCAAAAATGGAACATAATGACATTTGTACTTCACTAATATGTACCTATGCTGTTATTGTTCCCTCCTTTTGATTTCCTTTTGTATCAATAATCAAAGACAATGACATTTTATAATCGACTAGAACTTTCAACTGTTTAAAAAATATCTAAATGGAGACTTGTTTTTGGTATGTTATGTTCAGTAAAACCTCTCTGGGCTATTAAAGGTTATAAAAACCTGAGCATACAAAATAATAGACTCTGTGCTCAAACCCTTGAGATCATGCTGAGTTCTGCTCTAAATCTGTGGTTATAAATAAAATATTTGAGTATGTACCCACAGAAGCACAAAATCAATGCAAATTTCAGCCTCTTCAGCACTTTCTTGTTGAGCTCTTCTGTCAACAAAGGAAAAAAGACTTTATGCTGATTTTGTCAGCTGCTTTGAGGGAATATGTTTGTCACAGATAAAATGTTTAACTCAAAATTAAGGGCTGATTTTTAAAATATGTAAAAATGCTTTAAAAACTACTAAAGACGAAACAATTCTGCCAGAACCTTGCTCAGGAATTTGTTCTCATAAGCACAGCTATGGGTCCACGGGCTCGTCTTACAAAGCGTGTGTAGCTTACGTTTAACGTAATTACCATGACATCTAGCAGTGAAGGCATTGTGTCGTCATGACAATTACGTTGAACGTAAG
>JAVFBY010018129.1:0-13510 GCA_034781015.1 Tonicella lineata
GAGCGCTATTTTGTTTATTGGAGTTGATAGAGGACATTCATCTCCGTGGCTTAGAGCCAACTTATTGTAATGTGCGCTTTTGATTTTGTCAGCATTTTTTCAACACGTACACAGTTTCACTGAAAACTCAGCGTATCAAGTAAAAAAACATGCTTTTTGAATGCTGACAAAAACAAAATCAAAAGCACACATTACAATAAGTTGGCTCTTAGGCACAGAGACGAATGTCCTCTATCAACTGCAACAAACTAAATAACGCTCATATCAATATTTTTGAAAAAATAAGTGTCCAAACAACGCTCTAAAAATGACAAAGCCGGCGAGAACAGCATAAGCGGCTACCGCAATGCAGACTGTATCGAAGTGACATGTCCCTCCCATCATATGTCCCAGGATTAACTACCTATCACATCATAGGTTGTTATTTTCATCTTGATTTGTACCTACATGTATCATGTATTTTTAAAAATTCTGCCTTCTATTTTCAATCCTATATATTCCAGTACATGTCACTTGAATGTTCACTGCAAGACAAGACAAGGACAGGACATAATCGACTCCCTGATACCCCTTAGCTCTGTGACCACCAGGGAATCAGGAAGCTCCCAGCAACCACCCAACGAAGTTTGATTAAAATGCTTTCCGTTGAGTCTTGTTTGGGCACTTTTTGAGAGTACCCTAAAACAACAATAACCTACATGTAACTAATAACTTGTCTGTATATTGTCTTATTTTCAGGTATTATTACTGTTAGAGGGTAAAGCCAATGCCTATGTGTTTGCCAGTCCTGGGTGTAAAAAATGGGATACATGTGCTCCAGAGGCTGTTCTTCATGCCATTGGAGGAACTCTGACAGACATGCATGGGAATTCCCTCCCTTATCATGGGGACGTAGAAAGAAAGAATCTTGGAGGTGTTTTAGCCACACCACCTCCTGCTTCAACCCACCAATGGTATGCTCAGAAAATACCACAAAGTGTTAAGGACGCTCTGCCATTATCAAAATAAAATAATTTATTAATCATTTCAGTAGGTATACATATATTATATGATGGATTTAAGTTAATGTGAAAAAGATATGTTATATCCATTAAATGTCTCAATTTGTTGTTTTATAAACAGAGGGCCGCTTCACAAATCTTCTGCAATGGAGTGATACAATGTCTTGAACACTAAGGCATCATCATAGTAAATGCATACAAGTAATGTTGCAAAAGCTTTGTAAAATATACCCCAGGTCAGCAAATGTGTAGACTGATTTTTCTTAGTAATTGGATTATCAAGCATCAATAAACATGTAACCAACTATTGCAAGAACTAATGATAATTTTGTATTGATGTGTTTATAATTATTAAGAGATCTAATGTTCTATAACTTATAAAAGGAAAATCAGCGAGTTTCTGTATTTTTCCCAGATAGAAAAAGTTATGAATTTTCCATTTTTCCCATAAACTAAAAATTTTGATTTCCTATTTTTCTTTAAAATCAAAATAAAAGTTTTTATTTACAGGGGTTCCCCTGCAAATAAAGACAGTCAACAACAGTCAGACCTTTTAAATACTTCAAATATTTTTCTTAGCTAAATTGTGTCTTTCGAAAGGAAATAAAGTGTAAATTTTCACCTTCTCTGGGAAGGAAATATCACTTTTACATCAGTCCCATAGACACCATATTGTTATTTTAAGAAATTGTTTTGAAAGAGCTCATGAAACCAGAAATTTGCCTGAAGTTCCTGTGTGACCAATATACGAAAACTGGGCACCATATAGTGTAAGCTAATGCTGTTAGATACAATATGTCTTCGGCCTTCTAGAGCGCTTTGTGACTAATTACAACGACGGAAAACCGTGCTTTAAATATTTTAGGTAATGAAATGTCATTTTAGAGATAAGTTGTGCGCTTATATTGTTTAAGCTACCATCATGTTTAGCGGTTAGTGGGGCTTTAAGAATTCAACAGATTTACAAGTACCGGTAGCCTACTCAAGTAAATTGAAAGTCTTACTGGACTCTAAGGTCGATTTTGACAGAATTTTTTTTTTCAAAGCCTATTGTGATGTCAAATATTAATCAGAACCATATATATCAATATAATTTTGAAAAGCTTGGATTCCCAGGATTACAAATATGTGTCGACTGTAGTAATAAGGGAAGATTGTAATATTATTGTTGAAATTATTGCAAACTGATTGCTTGACAGAGAAATTGAGGGTCCAGCAAGACCATAATCTGGATGGACCTATATGTATCTATATTCAAAAGACTTTTTCTACGCAGCTTGTTTGGTAACATTTCTTCATAAAATGTTTACTTTTTTTGTTGTTGTTTATTTTGCATTAATGGCATGAACAAAAGCTATTGAGTCTTTTTACATTCCAAGGATGCATAATTCTAATTTTTGAAAATACTTTTATATTTATTATACATCATGTGCTCGTGTTGAAGATTCCTGTATTTAATTGTTGTGTAGGTGCCAGGTGCACGATGCAGGGTTAGTACAATAAAAGAAAAGATGCTTCATGTCACTGGTAATCGCCTGCTAAGAATCCCCTGTGTTGTGGGCACAGGTTCCTATTAAGTCAGCTGATTGTTAGTGGGTGGTTGGTGAGAGCTCCCTGTGTCCTGCAGCCCCTGGTACTCTCTTAGCTAAGGGTCATCAGGAAGCCGATTTGTTGTTTCATCATGTTACAGTCCCATCTCTTGTCCGCTTGTTGCCAGTGAGGTCAAAGGTCGTTTCCTCCACCTTTATATGCTGGCAAGTAGTCAACTTTCATAAGCTATTAAGTTAGGCATACTGAATCCTTTTAAAGTCATCATTTAAATGTTAGTGGGTGCCTTGAAAGATTTTACTAGGGGACAAAAGAATATCATATTTTGTAGTTACATAACATCATTTGCCTTGTTTCTGTTCCGATTTTGTTTGTTGCCAGCAAACTTCAGCAGTATAAAGTTGACTCCAAATGAAGTAGGCCAGTGCCTTGGCTCGCGCATCTGGCTACTGATTCTCATTTGATTATCGCACAGATTAAGTCACCCGGTGGACCTGCTTAGGTATATGAGAGAGTCACATTAGGTGGCTCTGCCAATCCTGGGTGTGGGTTTTCCAAGGTTTCCTATC
Source organism: Tonicella lineata (assembly GCA_034781015.1). Classification (NCBI taxonomy): domain Eukaryota; kingdom Metazoa; phylum Mollusca; class Polyplacophora; order Chitonida; family Mopaliidae; genus Tonicella; species Tonicella lineata. The sequence continues at coordinate 3,119 of JAVFBY010018129.1, forward strand.
AGAATTCCACAATATTATAAAAGAAGTTTGGAGTAAGAAGTAGGCCTAGTGAATCTGTCGGGCTATAAGTGAAATACCCTTGAGTACGACGTTAAACCTGGGATTACAATATAGAGGGATATGAAGGTAGCCTAATTCAGGCCCAATCCACATAAAATGTGGTACTCGGTATTGTTCTCATTCGTACGTTTCCGTAAACTTCCGGAAAACTGCTGAACTTGACTTTTGTTAATGCGCATGCGCATTACTATGGAGATGTTATTTACAAAATTTTGACAGTCGCCATTTTGTATTTCCTTCGCTTCACTTCACTTGACATTCTTATTCTCTCAGCATTTTATTATATTTTATTACGCCAAGCATCCTTAGTTTTTTTTAAAGTCTGGTCGATTTACGACAGTTTATACTAGCACATTGTGTTAGACTGAGTCGTAGATATAATGCGTCACGATCAGTTTGTGAGATGGGAAGACTTAGACCTTAATACATTACTCGGAGATTTTACTGATGTTGAAAATGGAGCTTCAGACTGCAGTAGTGATGGATCAGAAGACGATCTTCCCAGGAAACAGCCTGTAAAGCAAGTTTTAAAGGGAACCGTGTACCGTTGTCCTGAACCGAAATGCGAGAAGGTTTACCGATCCGTCACTGGCTTCCGTGGACATGTTGCAAACAAACATAAACTCTACGATCTAAAAGGTTTGTCCACCAGCCTAGGCTTTATTTGTTAGTTACCTTAATTTTGGTCTGTATTCAACTATTTTGTATTTTTGTGAATTCTACTTTTCGTTTGTACTACTTTTATTTGCAAAAACAATTGATAAATTGTAAAGTATGTTGCTTTTTAGTTTCATACATGTAGCCAATTGCTATAAATTTACATGTCAGTGTAGAAGCCTAGGCCTACAGGCCCTACATTTAGGCTGTAGTTTTGATGTAAATACCATCTCACCTAGTCACCTTCCCGCATAAATACTTTTACTATATTAGATATATAGAGAAAATGGTTTATTTGCTGTACAAACTCATATACTCGGTTTAAATTACATGTACAGTCCAATTTTTTAAAAATATATAAACTGATAGGCCTATATTTTTATAAAATCCGAAAGAAAGAAACTTTGTCGTGCCTCCACCATGGATCGAACCCTATGGCTAGCAGGTCAAACACTAATGGAGCTATAAACTTGCCAAAGTAAAAGATGTATTTCTTTCTCTATGTGAGGCACTGTCACAGATGCAGAAATACATGAATCGGAGAGTTTATATGACATGTTCGAGTTATCCTGAAAATCTGGTTCTGGCATACCGGTATTTCTCTAAATGCAGAATAAGGAAATTTAACATACCTCCACACGGGATCGAACCCGGGCCCTTTGGCTGACATGGCCATCACTCGACTGACTGAGCTATAGAGGCCGTTTAAAGAGCAGTCCCGAAGTTGACCAAAGCAAAGGCTGTATTTTTCGATACATAAGGCACCTTACACAGACACCGACGTACATGTAGAAACTATATATAGATTAATGTCCTAGGCATGTCATTTTTTTTTTTACATTTAAAAAAATATATTATATCTGAGACTTCTAGGACAAGATTTGTTTGTTGCGAGTTGGCAGAGTTCCCTGTGCCAGTGCAACTTTACATTTTTTTCTTAAGATTATACAATGTATGTATTTAAATCATATGGCATTATGGCTAAATTTTATTCTCAGTAATGCCAAAAAAAAATCAAAACTGAAGCCTCCAAAAATTCAAGAATTAACAAAAAATTAATGTATGCTTTTATATATACTTTCAGCTGCAAATCACATTGTTGGGGTGAATGCGCACAGCAATACATCCCTCTCTAGTTCATCGCAGCTGTCAACAGTTACATTAGGAGAGATGAAAGAATTGATCTTTCGGGCTTTGGACAACATTTCAACAGATGTCGAAAATTTGAATCCCAAATCAAGATATGGACAGAAAATGGTTGAGATGTCCGAGGAATTAAAGGCACACGTTACTAAGTTAGAGTGGCTTTGTGTGTCATTCCAGGATGCTGTTGGGGGGAGTGGCATAAGTAACACCAGTGACCGTGAACAACTAATGGTGAAATTCCATGACCTGTGTAACAGCCAGAGATCAGCATTCAAGGTGTTCATGATTGAGACTGTTAAAGTTAGTGAACCAACAAATTGTCTGGATATGTTTTTCCGAATTATCCTGGAGGAATGTCTAGAGGAGCAACTTAAAATGAAAACCACACAGACAAAAAAAGACTCTGATAAATTAGGATTCTCTGAAAAAGACAAGGAAGTGATCTATTATATCTGTGGCTATGTACTCAACAAAATGTTACATTCGAAACATTTAGCTGAAGGGGACAGAACGGTACTATTGACATTTATGCACGACGAAAATTCGAAGACCAACATGAAAGATGCTGAATGGACGACAAAACTTAACAGGGGAGGGTTGAAGTTTGCGAGAATGGAACTATTTAACTTTTTCGTGGCAGTTGAGGGAATTGTAAGAGACAATGTAGATATACACCATATTGGACCCAACTCATTGGAAAGAAGTTTTCTGACTGAACAGATACTGGAGGCTGACCGGGTGAAGAGAGCCTGGAGTCTGGCTGTACCTGGATTCTGTGAAAAGATGGCCTTGTGCGAAAAACTTGTTAGATTGTTTTTAGTAGTAAGAGGTTTTGCGACTGCCAAATGTGTTAAAAGGCAATTTGTTGAAAATAAAAAGACAATAAGCCTCCGAAAAGGTTTAAAGTGTCCCAGGCTGTAAAAAGGACTGTAATAATAAGGACGTTTATGTTGTCAGTTAGTGACCGGTGTTATTTGTTATATGGTTTTATAAACTTAAGTCTTTATTATGTTCAAACTTTTTTGTATTTTTAAACTTCTTTCTGTGACCTGCTGTGCTAAAATATAAACTTAGTCAGTGCTGTACATGTTTATTTGCCAAATTTCTTAGCCTATAGTCAATGTTTATTAATACATATACTTTGTGGATATCATGTCCCAGACTGTGATAAAAAATACCTTTTTGTTGTAATTTAGTGCCCTATGTTTTTTATTCGTTATGTTTTTTTTTTGTTATATGGTTTTGTAAATTTTATTATGTTCAAACTTTTTTGTACTTTAAACTCACTTGAACATACTCAGTCTCTTTCTGTGATCTGTTGTTCTAAAATATATAAATTTAGCCAACGCTGTGATGTCCTTTGACTATGCATTGTTTTCTTTAAATTTTACCGTTGCCATAAATGAGAATTGGCAGCAACATTGTGCCTCAGGATCATATGGTTGTCATGTATAGTGTATTTGTTAACTTTGCCATTCAATACAAAAATTAGACTTCCTAGATTTGTGTGCTGTTTTATTTAATTAGCATTACTATAAATAAGACGAATCAATTAATCTCTTGATCTGCAGTATTGTTAATACAGATTCCATGTCTACAGTTTTTCTTGAGATTGTTTTCACTCAGCTTATTTAACCTCGGTTTTTATGCAAGTCTCGCAAAAATAAAATTGGCAAGGAAGATAATAAGGCAGCCCTATGAAATGATAGATGTCGTGGAAAATGTCCCTTTGATTTAAAAAATTTAAAAAGTTAGATAGGAATAATCTCCATTGCCAATTTTTTTAAGACTCGCATTGCGTAAAGTAAACGGAGCCCTGGCAAGTTTAAATGCCCACTAAATGGGCTAAACTATTTATAAAAGGAAAATTGGCGACATTCTGTATTTTGCCCAGACAGAAAAAGTTATGAACTTTCAATTTTTCTATAAAGATTTGATTTCCTATTTTTCTACAAAATCAAAGGATACCCATGTAAACAAATCGGCTTCTTGATGCCTCTTAGTTCTCAGTACTAGGCTTTTCAGCTGCACCGACTTAAGTCTGCTTGGATAATGGATATACAGTATATCGCAGCATTCCCATACTAACTATCATTACAGTGATTGGCACCAATGATTGCTTGGGGTGTAAAGCCTTCCTCCAGGGTATTTCACCTTTGACGGCGTGCCAGCCCCGTGGATGGCGGAAACCACCGTTCACGTCACTGGCAACTTTAAATGACAAGATGGGGGAAAAACACACCACGAAACAAAATCTGCTTCCTGATGCCCCTTACCAGAGGGGGCAATTTCATAAAACTTTGTACCCAAAATTTTGATCGTAAATGACGTCACCTTATGGAAGTTTAACCTGGGATGACGTCATTTACGTGAGAAATTTTGCGTACTAAGTTTTATGAGACTAGCCCCAGGGCATTACGAAGCCCCCTGCCCAACCACCCCCTTGGCGCCAATGGGGTTTGCCAGTGAATAAAAAAGGAGAGAAATCTGTTACTCCCAACTTAAAGTGCCACCTATGTCATTGGCTTACAATAGTATTCGACTGAATATACATGTCACTATTGATAGTCAATGGTGGCACTGGGGAAGGATTGATTTATCTCCCTTTACATTCACCAGCTAACCCCATTTCTTTCATACATGCAAGTCTTTTAAGCTGTAATAACATCAAGGTTTTTTCACTGAAAGGACATTTAAAAAACAATTTTCAAAAACCCATCTTTAAAAAATATAATAGGATTTATTGTGGAACTTATTGTAATAGGAGTAACACAAGCATAAGTATTTAGAAGTTAATAATTATAATAGATGATTTGTTTATACATTTATATATGCATAGGCCCTGGCTCTATACATTATAATGTATATATTACTTTACTTTTGAAAACATAATATAGAAGTATTATGTATTTACTACAACTTTTTTTGACGTTTAGGCAATGGTGTATTATCCACAAATTGATTTTTGTCCACGCGTTTTGTATTTCCACCGGACAAAGCCAAGGCAGTTGATCCCATGACACGAAGTCTATTGATGGAATGTCTCATGTCATAGGCACGTGGATTATCTTGAGATCCTCCCATATGTCTACAGTGCCCAAACTGTTGCTCAAGGGGATCCTGGTTAAAAACAGATGTTAACACAAATGGGACTCCTCTGTGCAACAAAAACCTTACAAGTTCGCAAACAGATGAAACTGTGATTTTTATTCCACTGACTGTTTGGTGACTTAGTAACATGGCGCTTCTCTGTTTTGCGGTGAAGTCCCCTTGTCTTTTAGACACGCTACTCTCCCAGTCATCCAAATACTGTAGGAAATCATTTTCCAACCATTTTAAGCGTTCATCGTCGTGTGACACAAAAGGATTTAGGTTGGGATTTCTCTTATTATTTCCTTCATACAGGTTTCTAGTGTTCAAACAGTCAAAGAACTTGTCAATGTGACGTATAAACTTTACAGTCTCGGAAACCTCTTCTCCGAACATATGTTCAAGAGCATTTGCAACAGTAGAGCTAAGTACCTGAGCAGCTAAACGTACATTCATTTTGGAATGGGCATCGAGATCAATATGTCGTTTAGTTAACTTGGGACAATATGTATATAGTTCTCCTTTTACGTTTTTGTTGTACAAGTCCACTATGTGCATCCAAGAGATAGGCTTACCAGCATTCCACAATTTTCTGGAACGATTATGGCTGTTTGAATTTGCAAAACAGTTCCTGCAAGTCTTGATCAAGTGAGGCACATCAGCAATGAAAAATATCTTTCTTTCCGAATCATAAGGATTTATTGTCCAGTTAGCATTGTCTTTGCCATGCATAGAGAAAAATTTCCTGTTTGACGAAGCTCCATCACAGGTTACAAATACTACTTTTAATCCAACATGCATTTCTAAGACGCGTATCGCCTTATATATAATTGGATAAAGGAAATCTGCTGTAATTCCTGTAGTTGAATAACAGGCTAGTGGGTATTTAAGATCTGTGGCAATGCCTCTAACCATGACAACAAGCATAGATTTAGCTAGCTGGTGATTGCCGCCATTAAGTGAGTGTTCCAGTTTAATCAGCTGATTCCCTGTCTTATCGAGGTCTGTGAAACCAATCAGCTCTCCACAGTGTTTGTCATAAACCAAGTCCTCTTTTATTTTGATTTCATCTTGTAGCAAGCCCACATAACTCTTCCACTCTGTATCAATCATACCTTTTGCTTCACATTCTGCAATCAGGTGATTTTCAGTCTCAATCGTGATACCACATTTTGCTTGTAAAACGTGAGAATAATTAAACAATGTTCTAGAGCTTGGCAGCTTTACAAATCCGATATCCCGAAGAGTTTCATACGCCTTACTCGAACGCCCTTTTATTTGTAAGCACCACTTGATAATCATTGGGTGCCATCTCATCGATGATGGTTGTTTACATTTATTGTACTTAATTTGTTCGTCCCAAAATAGTCGCTGGAAGGAATTTTCATCAGGATAATCATTTAAAACATCTGGTTGGCATTCTACTATCATCTTATGCAGATCATCATTTGTTTTTTCAGTTACCTGCTGTGACATCTCGATGGCTTTCTGTAGTTTTTTCTTCAAAGACAGGTTTTCCGCGGTAATACTGTATCTTTCCTTCTGTAAAGCCATAACTTTTTCGCATAACATTACTTTAGACATGTTTTTGTGGGTTGTGCGCTTAGAGAACATGTTAGTTGAATCTGTATTGTTGCCATTTAATTGTCTGAGATTTCCTACAGATTTTTTCTTTCTAAGGGAACACCTTTGGTCCATACATTTCTTGCATCTTAGCCCTTCTACCAACAAATCACAGTTTACATGACGAATTGTTTGGTGGTATTCCATAGTGCCACATACAGCTCCAAAATCAGCTTCCAAGAAGGCTGATGTTCCAGGGGTTAATGCATGGAAGTCAGGATCAGGATTTCCCACACATACACTGAAAGCCGAGACCTGTCTGAGCAGAGTGTATACATCTTCACTGCTGTAATACAAATTTGGAACTTGTCTCCATAACTCGTGTGATGATCCCACAATATGGCGATGAACAGTTACACTGGCTGTAAATGAGTCAGGGTCGATACAGATCACAGATTTAACCCCTGGGCATTTAGTGTCATAAAGTTGAACAAATTTGATGTCATTGGACTGCATCATTATATACCCAGTTTCATCCAGAATGGCTGCTGACTGAGACAACAAATTCTTCTTTACTATGTTGTATTGCCTTGGAGATAACATGCGTTGAAAATATATTTCTTCAGCATCATCAGTAGGGGACAGCTGTATAACTGTATCAGCTACTATGTAGAACGCGCTAGCGTAAGAACCTTCTGAATCCTCAAAGTGAACAGGACCACCCTCAGTCTGTCGACTTGTGCTCTCATCTTCACATTCAACAGGGAATACAAAGAAGTCATCACAACTATCATTTGTTGCAGCAGCATCCAGAGAAGATAATTGTGTCTTTCTCCCTCGCTTTTTCAGATAACCGATTGTCTTAGTCCCCCTTTTACGACGAGGCATCTTTCTGCAAATAAATCAACATTCATAAATTCACAAATTACATGTAAATAGGAATTTAATCTACCAAATGAAGTACTTTTAAAAAATCAAACTAATCTATTAATTATTACATATACTATACATGTATACATATGGCAATGCTAATCTCAATGATTTAACTGTAAAATAGGCTGAGATTGATAGAAACAAAAAAACACCCAATAAAAGAAAACAGATATATTTTAAATAAAGCCAATGTACATGTACATTTAGAACATTGCAGGAGAATACTAAATCTTTGAAACATAGAACAGCGCGTACGCTTAAGCCCGGGTGAAAATGCTAAATTTAAGATAAAAAATGAGTTGTTTTTTTTTCATTTAAACCTGTGGTATAAAATCCAGGTACTGGTCACTTTGTACACAGTACCGTACCCAAACCACTTCGTCCTTAGTCACTTCGTACCAAAGTCATCTTGTACCCAAGTCATCGTGTACACAAGTCATTGCGTACCCAAATCACCGTGTACCTTTATTTTGAGAAATGAATCGCACTGGCACAGGGGTGCCGATTAACAAAAAAACAACAAATCATCATCTTCTTAATTAACTCTCAGTGACAAGTTTTCAATCGACTAAAACTCTAGTAGTCATGGGTGTACCTTTATTAGTATGAATGTGTCAATTGACATGCAGTAGACATGCATGCCATTTAAATTTGATAATATTTATTGAGAAAGAAAATGTGACATGCCTCCTCATATTGAGTAGGTACGATTTGACTTGGGTACGAGATAACTATAATACGAAGTGACTACGTACAAACCGGTTTTGGTACGATGTCAAGTGACATGAACAGATGAACCCTAGTAGCCTAACCTGGCATTGTCTTTTGAGGCGAGCTGTCTATATTAAAGCATAGTAGCCTCAAATGACAATGCCTGGCCTAACCTACGAAGGCTTATCCTTCACGTTTTTGGGCAGTTTTAAAGGTCTGCAAAAACATATAAATATTTGACATATACGGACTGTGAATATATAACAACGAGCATTAACATCTCCTCTATTGATATTCAATGTCTGTAAGGCGAGAAAACAAGTATATTTTAATCCATTAACGCCCCCATTAGTTTGGTAAAAAACAAACCCAAAATATTAAAATATACTGTTTACTTGATTTTGACAGTTTTTGAAGTCTCCAAAATTAATCGAAAAATTAATTTATCTAAATTGTGAATGAAACTAGACGAGCATTAACACCTCCTTGACGGATTTACATCGTTCCCAAAGAGGTAAACGAAAAACTGCCTTTGCAGTTTGACACACCAAAACAGTCCTGATCGCCTTTTCTTCCTTCAATCGGGCGCCATTTTGTTATCCGCGAATACAGGGATTTTCTAACCCAACCATAGATCGTTTTTTTACCCAAATGCAGCTTTTTTTTAGTTATAATAATACTTTCTGCGGAATAAAAGATAGTTGAAGACATGTACTTACGTCTTTGTATGTTCGATAGCAGCTGTAAAATGAAAATATTCAAGAGTGAAATCAACTAATATCCGTTCAACACGCTGTCTTCTTCGCTTGCCAACCGGTACAACATCTCGCCAAGTTCTCGTGCTCCGCGTGAGAGTTCGTGATTTCATAGGCCTATCAATGTTAGTCAAGGTTAAAGCTCAGTCAGTTCTATTCCCTGTACTATTATTCCCAGGTAGAAACGTAAAAATATCAAAAGGCACAACCTAAATACAGTAAACCAAATAAATAACCTAATAAAATTTGATGTCAACACCATGTTGACATAGTGCTGACATCATGCCGACATCATGTCTACACTGTGTCTGCCACATTGACCCAATACTATGAGGTATGTTTTACACCTTCACATAAAAAATCATGTTTAAATGGAGGATAAAATAATAAAATGCAGAAAACTGAACAGCTGGCTACAAAACTGTGTCAACAGAGTAGGCATGATGTTGACCCTGTTATAAGGTTATTTATTTGGTGTACTGTACCTGTTTGAAGCAAAAATAAAGTTTGGTAAAAACATACTGTACGCTTCTCTAGATAGTCTCCGGAAACCAGAGGTATAGCGCATATTAACATTTGACCTTTTAGATTGCAATATGCAAATTAGGTCTGCGCTAATAAGCAAATAAGGTATATGCTGCCGAAACGTAAAATAAGCTAACGGCACTACCTAAGTACCTGATTGAAGTAAATATAAAATTTGTTAAAAAAATATTGCATGGTTCTCTAGAAAGGCTCTGGAAACTAGATGGATTGCACATATTAACATTTGACCTTTGCAATATCAATATGCAAATTAGGTATGCGCTGTAGAAACGTATAAATAGCAAAAGGCGCTAGTTCACTATTTGCTTGATATGTGTACCAACTTTCGTAGTGATACATGTATCCTAAGTGGTTTTGTAGTAATGGTCTGGAAAAAAAGTGTGACGGTGAACGTACGGAGCCCAATTCTCATTTGTGCCAGCCACTTGACGGCATTGAAAACAAACAAATGGAAGACAGGACAATATGGGGGTTTAGAGCAACAGATAGAGCAGGGGTTGAAATTTAGGGATCTCCCAGGTTGCCCTAAAGCCCATTCTACAATTTGTTTGGTTCCCATGTCCTTTCTCTTCCAGGTCAACTTCCAGAAAAATTAACTTGCCCCACTTAAAAATTTGGTTGTCCTGGACTCCAGGAAGGTCTAATTTTCAAGCCCTGTAGAGCACTTTATCAGTACATGTTCTTTACATTGTTTGGTTGATTGGTGTTTAACATCGTTTTCAAGAGTATTTCCATTTTCTATTTCTTTTATGCTCTGTATTACTTAACATAATGGGATAAAAATATGGCACAGATCAACTGATGCAGGATACGCCCGCTGCAAGTTGTTTCTTTACCAACAATTGGGCAACAACGTTGTTTTTTTTACCTCCAATGGGGCAGAAACTTGTTTGCTTTCCCACCTCCAATTGGGCAGCAAAGTTATACTTTC
>JAVFBY010018240.1:0-13510 GCA_034781015.1 Tonicella lineata
GAACAAAATGTTCTGTAAAAACAGCTCACATTTGGGAAGAAAGTTCAGGTTTGTAAAAAAGCATGTGATTTGTCCTTTGTTTTCAATGCTTTTTATGTATTGCTATATTTTATAAGATGTGTTTGGATTCCTTGTTTGTTATCAATATACATTGTACCAATCTTGTTTTTCTTTTTGGTAGTATCCTTTTTTGGTAGTTTCCTAATTTTTGGTAGTAAGCTAATGATGGGAACTGAAATGCATAACAAAACTTATAAACATGTTACTTATAATTAAATATTTATAGAAGCTACTTGATACTCTGATGCTCTCAGAACGGACATCAGGAAGAAAATTTGTTGTGTTATGTTTGTGTCTTGTCCTTGCACCGTCTCATCTTATAACGAGCTTTTAACGATAATCTCTTTATAATATTTTTCCATAATGGCATTTTAATAAATGGCTTTTTTGATATATTTGTGGTTTTGCTTTTTGTTCTGCCTACATGTAGGTTTACCATAGTTTTTTGAAACATTAAGACTGTTTTGATTTGTGAGTTGCTAGGACACCAGGTTAAAGATTTTGATTGAACAGTAGACATATCAGATATGAGAAGAATTGGCAGGTGGTTGGGCCGGGGCTATGTGTCCTGTCCTTGTCCTGTCTTATCTTTTATGTTGCCAGTGACATCAAGACTAGTTTCCTCTGCTGGTATGGTGTAAAACCCCAATCAAACAAACAAATGATAGTAATTCTCATACATAAATTTGTAGTCGAAAAATTCGCTCCAAATTCAACGTACAATGTAAGAGCAATTCGTTATTTTCAAAATTTCTACCCGGGACAATCCTTGTGAAGTATGGTTGCATGATTTCCAGGAGTGCTGTTAAATTAAATAAAAACATACTTACCCAAAGTAAATTATAGCAAATAGTTGATCCTCTTCACAATGAGAAAGCTTGAGAGGATGTATAGAGTAATTGTTGACTATTATAAGCTTTGGTACCATCTAACAGGCAACTTTCTTAACACGTCAGACCCTGTGTAGTGGCTCAGTGGTTATCAAGTCCGACGGCTGTTCCTTCAATGTAGGCAACCGCACGGGTTCAAGCCACCCAGTTGACGTACTATATGGTGTATATGAGGGATTCACACAAGGTGATTTCGGCTATTGCTTGGGTGGATTTTTCTTGGGTGTCTTTCTGGTTTTCCGCAGAGAAAAACTGTGGTCCTATAAGTGAAATGACCGTGAGTATAACTCATCAAAGCAAACAAATTAACGTAACTTGTCTTAGCCTCAAATTTGACTGATTGAGTGTTGAAATGAGCTATGGTCATTCTTTAAAGCAATCAATATTTGATCGCTTAAAATTATGCTTATTTGGGAAAGCTATATTTTTCTTTGCTAAATCTAATGTTTAGCTTGTGTTAATGCTCAGCACATTAATAAATCTGTTAATTTTGACCTTACGACTGGTTTTAGCCTAATCCCAAAGATTAGAGATATTTTGTTATGAGTGTGTTATTATATGAGCTGTCAGTGATTGTGTGTGGAGGGTGACTGTAATATGACTGATGGCTGTGGCTAGTCATTGACTACCAGACCCACCGGAGTCAATCTGGCGCCGTCTATAGAAACACCCATGATCTGTCCACTCATAGCTTTACACAGCTATTCTTTAACAATTATATGTGATATTGTAAAGATTATTGTAGCCAGGTTTCTAGTATTAGCTTTAATCCTCATTGTGAATAGCCTGTGAGTAGAGGAGTGAAGAGCTTTCTATTCTCTCTCATATCTCCTTTTCTCATGTCTTACAGCTCTTACTCCCTCAGCAGGCCAGCCTTTTCTCAATCCACCAGCTATAAAACTACACATTTGTTTGAAAGTTTTTACTGCGCCCAGAAGTGGCCCTTTTTTAGGCTGTAGAATTGGTGTCACGTTGGCGCCATTATTGAATCTTCTCAAAGAGAGTTTTGTTAATTCTTTGAAGGACTGGGAGTGTGTCGCCTCTTTGATGTAACTGTAATGATATAAAGCCACGACAATTTGTGAGTCATATAGAGTGATTTACTGGCAGTGAAATTGTCAAGAGTTGCTCTCTAATGGTGTAGGGCTTTAAACAGAAACACTTCGGTTATGCTACAGAATACCATTTACTCTTATTAAAAGCTGTCTAGATGTGTTTACCTTTATATGAATTACAGGACCACACAGTGTACATGTACTGGGCTAAGTAACTTGTCCCGGTTACACAACCCCCAATTAACAGCACTTAATTTCTCTAATCAAAATTCTGATCAAAATTCCCTAAGTCTTTGAATTTTAAATCCCAGATTAGGCCTACTCACTAATGTATTAAATAAAATACTTATATTTCTGGAAAATGTCTGTATTTGTATAATTGTTGATGTTTTTGTAAACTTTTTAACTCAAGAAATCCTCACATTTTCCTATTGTTGCATTGGCTGACATAAGAATTGTAAGTTTGATATATCAGTCAGTAAAACACTCACTTACTCTTTATTGTTGTTCTGACTTCTTTGTGACCAGATTTCCAGTTTTATTTTTCTGTAGCCTAGAATTTATATTGACTGAATTAAAGCAGACAGGTAGGTGTCGTCTGAGTGAGGGAGAATTGCTCTCATCTGCCTAAATGAGCCCCACACTGAGTGCGGAGGATACCCCAGTGTCATTGCTCCACTATTAAAGCACCCATTTACCCCCTGTGGTGTTGAATCACATCACAAAGACTAGATAGCCACTCTATAGGATTAGAGTTGGTGTCAAATTGTAAGAGACAGTTTTCTGCTGGTGTTACATCTAAAACCTCATTGTCAGACTCTAAACGAGGGCTGTAGGCAAACAAATCAAGGGAATTAACTAGCCTATGATATGTTGTGAAACATTTGCCAAACTGCCTATTATCCGAGCTGCCAGAACTGATGACTGTTAGAAATATAAAAGTTGTTGTTGTAATGATGACGGGAGAAAGCTGTTGAGTGACAGCAGATAGAGTTTTGGGTCCGTGGAGAGAGCGGGAGCAAACTGACGAGAGGAATTCAATTAACTGTCGCTGTTGTTTGGCTGTTTTATAAAAGAGGTTTTCTATCAATAGGGTCGACTGGCTGGGTTTTTCTCTCCCCCACACTATCACTGAGAAAACAATATCAGTGTGCCCACCAAGTGTTGTGTTGCTTAGAAATGAAGTAAATGATATTAGTGTGTTGAGTTTTAGAAAGCTTCCTATCAAGCCAGATGACCTCTATATAGAGGAAGAAGATAGATGGTAGAGGGTGATAAATGGATGTCTATTGTCCGCACCAAATCACAGTTTCTGCTCCTATGCACTTGCTCACTAGATTCATGTAATCCAATTGCGTCTACCTAAGCTCTGTTGTTGTTGTGTGAAGACTGGGCCTTCTTCAATCAATAGCAGGCGGAATAACCTCCCCTTCTTATCACTAACTTTATTCCCCTTAGTTCTCTTGTCTCCATGGCCCCTGGGGGTAGGCCGTTTCTCACACCAGAATGCCTTTTGTTTGCTTTCTAACCCATCTCAATCTATCCTCAATAGGGACTCTTTGACTGTTCTGTTTTCTGTAAACAAATGATGTTGATTTTCTAATGTAGCTTGAGTAATAAAAACAACTGTGGTGTTATTGTCTTGGTGAATGTTATTACAAACGCCAAGTGGACCAAACATCCTGATTTGTTTTGTAAGCTGTGGGTGTCAGTTTTCAATTACTGATTGAATTGGCTAGAACTGATCAGTTGAAGTGATTAAGATCTCTTATTAACGTGTATGATGATGGATTGAACGGTGTTTTGAACATGATAAGCTCTGTCTTATAATCAGCCAGCTATCCCCTGTTAATACCAGAAGACCTTCTTGATGGCATGAGCGTCTGGAAGCTGTTATCTGGGCTCTCTGGACACAGAACTAATGGTCTGGATTAATGCCCTTGGATTTCTCTCCGCTGGTCTTGGAAGGTGTGCAATGTTCTGGAAGAGGGGACTGATGTATTACAACAGCTAGTCCAGCTTATGGTGGCCGTCATCTGAAAGAGAGGAGAAACTTTGGTCTGGTTCATTACACCACAAACACATTGGGGGTTCCCTGTTCCTCTAAGTCTCTGATGTTATGGACAGCCACTATCTGATATGTCAGAGTATTTCTTTAAGCTAACCCTTATCTTACCCTCTCCATTTAAACACCATATCTCTTCAGAACTCTCTCCACTGTGCTGTTATCACCTCCTCACCATATTCTCTCTGCCAATATCTCTTAAAGTCGTAAGGCCTACTGTAATGACATTTGTGAACGCCCCTTTTGGTGACATGAGCAAAACAATTGATTTTTTATTTACTTTTTCTACCTCTTATCTAGTGGACCTGCTAAGGTATGTGAAGGAGTCACAGAAGGTCACTTTGCTATCACGGAGGTGTTTTTACTCTTTTTCCCTCTTTTTTCCACACCATATTAAGTGGTGCAGAGTTAAGTGATGAATTCGTCAGTCCAGAAGCGAAATTAATACCAATGAGTATGTTTTAAATACCAATGAAACAAAGAAACAATCTACCTCTGACCAAACTCCAATGCAAATTTTAGTTTACTTTTTAATTCTGCTTGATAAATTAGAGAAGCAAAACAGTAGTAGAGAACATTAGTTGTCCAATTTAAAAACAGTCGTTGAGAACTGTATGCTTCATTTCAAAACAGCTGTTGAGAACTGTATGTGCCCAATTCCAAAACAGTTGTTGAGAACTTTATGTGCACATGCAATATCAAAACAGTTTTTGACAACATTATGTGTCCAATTTCAAAAGAAGTAATTGAGAACATTAGTTGTCCAATTTCAAAACAGTTGTTGAGAACATTTGTTGTCCAATTTCAAAACAGTTGTTGAGAACATTTGTTGTCCAATTTCAAAACAGTTGTTGAGAACATTAGACCTCTTATTTGGCTATCTTTCCTCTTCTTTAAACACCATCCAGACTTGTACCTTTTCATACATTCTTCTTGGTGGAACCAATTTCGTAATCTTCTGCAATTAACCATGTTTGCAAGTCATTGTTCTTGAAACCCAATGTTAAAATATGACAGTGAGTTCAGCGATAGTAAGGGAGTTGTAGCCTTAGTCTTAGCGCAGATATTTAAAGATGTTGAATAACTTTCTCATTAGGAGACTACCGCTTTATGAGAAAGAAAACAACCTTAAAATTGTGTTGAACACAAAACAAGAAAAAGTGGTAACTATTTAACAGAAAAAAAATAGTTGTAAAACCTTTACTTTTGCAAAAAGCAATTTTCCTGGCTATAGAAAATCCCATTGCAGGAGAATAGTTATAGTTTTATTTCATAACCTGCAATAATACATATACAACCTATGTTCAATATAGCGAGTTTGACCCACTTTGTTGTAAAGTGTCCTCAAAGGGACGTTACTCTGATGTAGTAACGTCATAACCCGAAGGTTGCGTATTGTCCCCTGTCTGTCTCCTCAAGAGCCCTTGTCTAGATTACTCTCAAACTGTCAGTCCATTTACTCTCATCAAAAAGGTGAAGGTGTTATTTTATGGCAGGCAGTTTAATGGGTTGTTGACAGATTGTTTGGGTGTTTTTAGAGAAGAGAAGCGGTTTTGAACTGGCTATTACAGAAGATATTTGTGTTGTAAACTGTTTGTAAGCTCACACCTGAGATTATTGTGATACAGGTGTTCACACTAAATCATCAACATGTATATATCATATTTCATATTCATCCTGACACAAAGTGGTTTGACTTGAATAGGTATGGGCTAGAAATGTCTACTTTGACCTTTGACCCATCACTCAAATGTGAAATGATGTACTGACGTTATCTTCACCCTCCATCAACAGTAGCCATAAAGAGTGTCAGAGTTTGATAAACACTGGCTATTTGTTACACTTTATTTAACTATTGAATTGTGTTGAGTGTTGTTTTTTTCTGAAGTGTTGTTTTTAACTAACACATGTTTATAAGTATATAAATAAACAAACTAAGCATGCTATTCATTTTTAAGACTTCCTTCCAAGCAGTTTTAAAAAAGCCTCATTTTATTTCTAAGCAACAGATTGTGAAAACAAAAGGTTTATTTTATTAGGTTATACAGTTTGAACTGTATTATTGACCAGCACATTGTACTATAAGAGTGGATTCACTGACTTTAAATCTATTATCATCAGCACCAGATTCATGCACATTCAGTTGACTTTAAGTTTCATTTAGGGCCTGCACCGTGGCTTAGTGGTTAGCTCCTTTGACGGTTAATCCTCCTTTAGTGTACCTGTAACCGCACATGTTTGAGCTGCCATAGGACCTGCGTATATGAGGGATTCACAGGTGACTTCGGCCATAGCGGGGGTGATTTTTTCCTCTCAGTTTTCCACCATATTATGTATGTAGTGCAGAGTAAAAAGTGCAGAATCCTTCGTCATATAAGCGAGATAGATACCTTTTACCACGTTAAACAACAATCAAACAAACATTATGACAGAAATCTTTATTTACAGAAGTATAAACGCAATCCAATTAAAACCCCTTGTTTTTCCTGTAGGCCCTCTAACTCGTAAATGTTGGCAAGAGGAATTATTGAACCCATGACGTCAGTTTTATGACTCGGTAGTCATTCAAAACTGACTAACCTGTGGCTAATGTCACAGAGATGAAAATCTCTGTTACATTATTAAAATATTTCACTTTGGAATGCCATTCCACGCATAAAACTGGCTTCAAGGGCTTAATTATCTCCCTTCCAACATTAACGAGTCTCTCGTTCAATGTCCAGTTACATGTATATGTACAGAATCATCATTTATCAATCATAAGAATGTTTACATGTTAGAACTTGTATAGTTTAGTTTATTTTGAGGATGACCATCGGGTGTAAACCCATTTGCAGGCTCTGTGATATATGCCCTTGTTCCCGTTAAACTAATTCCATAATTATAGGAGATCACTTCTAAGCCTATTATAACGTGGCATGGTTTAATGCTATTTGCTCTCTCTTCTGCTGAGGGCCTAGCTAAAATTCCCATTTTAATGCTGCCCATTTCATATAAAGTTCTCAAATTTATAGATCCCAAAACAAAGGTACCGGGGTATGTATAAACCATTTATTAACATATTGCATTTTTAGGTTACATGTACATGTATGTAGATTACTCTGCATTTAATAGTTGAAATCCATATCAGGGCTTGAAATAAGGAAAACAATTTGAAAGGTTATGGAAAAATTTATCTGTGAATGGGAACACTTAACTTATTTTAACATTAGAAATTTCACTAACTTTTGACCAGTGTGTCTGCCCTATCTAATAACTGGATCGGTTATTATAATTATCAGACCTTATTCGTTTCCGTTATATATATATATGGCACACAACAATTCCTCTGATAACATGCAAAGATTTGCTAAATGTCTAGTAGCTGGCCTTTTTATCATTCATCTATTTTAAAGGCTTACAAAAGCACATCTACGTGCACATCCTCATGTATGTACTGTTAATTTATAAAGATCCTGCCATCAATACATTTTGAAAGTGGATATATTTTAAGAAGTGACCTGTATGTTACTTGCATATAAAGGGAAATGTCATATTGTTATCAGTGAAACATTAGTGTCTGTATATATGTGAACAAATCTGAGAATAATTTTTAAAAATATAAATATTTACCATCCATACAGAAGTTGTTCTAGTAATACCACCTTCAGCTTTTAAAATTGACTCACGGAGACGTTATTTATTTATATTACCTTTGTTACCAAAATGAAAAAAATAATTATCTACTTTGCATGTTTAATTATAACAATAAAATTGTTTGTTTATAAATGACACAGAACTTGACAAATATGGATTATAATCTAAGAACTGAGATAAATAAAAAGAAGAAGAAATGGCATCAGATGCTTAACAATTATAAACTGATATAAAGAAAAGTGAAAACAAAAAACCAATTTAATATGAAATATCCCAAATTCTGTCAGATTTCCCAGTTTAATAAACTTGATTTAATTTCATTTTATTTAATTATCTTTAAGCAAGCCTGACAATTTCATGGACCAGCGTTTCCAGTAGTGTCTTAATTGTTACCAACATTACTGGTCAAATTGTTAACAACAGTTTCCCAACATTACTGGTCAAAATACAATTTTAAGCGTACACTTCAAACAATTTGGGAAACCTTTAAATCGGTCCTCCTAAAATGAGTTTGCATATATATTAAACCATGGGAAAACCTTGTTCAGTCCGATCTTGCCAACAGCACAGGCCTGCCCTGAGCACGGCATTGAACCACAATCAAAGAAACAAACTAAATCGTGCAGTTTCTAATAGCCAGTATTGTTCTTTGATAAGTAAGTACTTATTTTGGTTACCTATTTTAATTCTCGTCTTAAATGATTATTTTGAATTTGCAGAGGGCTGCCTGTGAATATGAAATAGGAACTACATGTATTTTCTGTGCATGTCATTATCCTTAAAATCAGAACTTCTTTGCTTACATCACTAAGGACAGAGCGACGAACTCACATTATTGTCACATTTTCAGTGTCACTCGAAAAGTATTACAAGTCTCCAGCAAACCTTTCTTAACTTGTTGTAAGTTTTGAATATGCTTTTTATTCTAAATCAGTTGAAGATTTGTTCATGTACCTGTTAGATGAAATCTTGCACCATGCTAGGAAGTAAGGCACTGACCTACAGTAGTATATCAATTGAGATTGTCAGGCACAGTTTCCCTGCCTTCAGCTACTCCAGCTTTATGATGTTGGTTTGTTCTTTAGCTGATTCAGGATCAATTAATTCAGGACTTTCAGCTATTAGAAGTGAGTGGTCATGAGAGAACTGACAAATATAGGGTCATAAAGCATAGAGTCCATTCTTGCTTCGCCCTGACCAATGAGGTGATGTCTATGTTTTATTGCAGATTTAGCTCTTCTATCCACCTCCCTGAGTGACTTGTGGTCGGTCCGGCTTTGTCCTCCCAGTTCTTTATGTTAATATGTCTGGTGACTGATTGAGGACTGCAAGTGTCCGGTCTGGTGTGTTGCACATAGGGGACCTGTCACAGAACATTTAAGTGTCTATATAGCACAAGGAATGTATGCTTGCCAAAGGAAAAAGTTGATATACAGCCTCTCTGATCTATTCATTTTCTGACTTCTTTTAATTTGGGCCCTCAGATGCCTATATTATTTATATACTTTTATTTCTTTTGTGTTGTGTTGTGAGTGTGAGGTACATAGAGCATGTTGTAAGAAAAACACCTATGAATCTCAGCTAAATTTGACATTTAATAATCAATTTCTTTTTTACTATTGTTTTGAAGCCCAAGAAATACAAACTGATATCACTTATAGTTATTGATGTAGTTTTTAGTCAGGTTGTAAACCAAAACTGAGCCTATAGAAAGTTGAATTTTGTTGGCTGTTCGGCTGAAACTGTTAAAGATTTAGGGTAGATGTTTGTAGAGGTGACTACATTGTACATGTAGTTACTAAAGTGTAAGCCTTGAAATTTATGAACCTTTCTTTATAAATAGGCAGGTTGAATTTTGAATTTGTTTTTGTTATTTGTGCTCACAAGCTTTCAATACAGCCATACATGTATCTTTTATGATCATCTTGTTCCATGTCTCAATGATCATGATTATATGCTACCCTTAATTAAGTTGTATCAGAAACTTTGTTTGTTTTTTTTGTTTGTTAATTCAAGTCAGAACCTACACAGGCCAAAGGCCCACTTACAGGTCTTTAGAGAGATCTGCTGTAGGACCTTTTTCATCTGATACCAGAAATGTTTTCCTCCACAGTGTAGTATTATCAACTGGTTGTAATAAAGGCCTTAGGCCCTACTATTGTACATGTTAGTTGGTTATGATTTCAGGGACAATCTGAACATCTGAGTGTGGCTGAGATCTATAGCTATTCTCTATGAGTCTGCACTGAGCTGTTTAGTCTGGTAAATTAAACTGCCACTCATTGAATTGTTACACTGGTAATTAGAAGTGTAGAGGTATCAGGGGAGGTCACTGGGGCCTGTCACAAACCTGATTGGGTAATTGCTGTGATCAGTGAAAACACTTTAGTTGCTGTCCTGTGTCTGTATTAATGACAGGTTCTGAAGGGTTGGTGGTTGGGACGTGTGGGCTCACAAACACCCCTCTCCCTACAGCTAGCTGTCTGTCACTCCGACAATTCAATGATACCCTCTAAATACAGACAACAGAGCCCAGAATTTAATATCAAGCGAGAGCCGCGACACACTGGTAAACACACAATTTAATATCTATGGAAGGCTCAGTGGTTAGCTACCTGCTGTCAGGGAATTCAATAGTCAATGATAATGCTCTGTTTTTCTTCTTCTTTATCCCCGAAAGCTGAGTTAATAGTTTTCTGGTGGCCACTGAAAAAATTAAATGTTGTTTTGGGCTGCTATTAATGGTTATTTGTTTGGGTTTTATTTACCTGAACAGCTGATCATACAATCTAACTCGATCAGGTCACGAGGGTCTTCAGAGGTGAGTAGATAGTCTGTCAGGTGAAGTCTACTGGCCACTTTCTTCAGTAAAATATATAATGGGTTATTACTAGCCCTGCTCTGTAAGTCTTTCCAACCGTACGGGATAATTTAGAGAACACTCCGAGTCTTCTAAAATTAATATTTCCTAGGCTATACACGTTGTATGGCCTAACCTTGAATTAAACCATCTAGTTTTCTTCCTCTCACACTTGTGGGTTAGATCAATCCATAAAACGACCACACGACGTCCATGTTCACGTTAAAATCAATAATTTCTCAGCGGTACACCCCCATCCTCCCCTCGCTTTTGAGAAAATCTTGTCACGTGATCCCAGCTTGGAAGATGGCTGCAGTTTGTTTTCAAATCCACATAGCCTCGCATAAAATATAATTTAATTTGCATGGGAGTGCATGTTTTATGTATTGAACATGCCCGCAAATATGCAAGGAAGAACCAAGAGTGTTTGAAAGCGAGTTAAGTGGCCATGCGGACTCAATATTATTTGTTTTCAGAGACAGGCCTTATTCCATGAGTTTTGGTATGTCTCAGCGTCGTATCTCTGTTGACTCAGACTGACTGTATTCAATTTAACGAAATACATATTTGCATCTAGGTTATTACCAACCACTGGATCAACATTCATTTCCCATAATGCTCTTCTTCCCTGTTACTCCTATAGCCTATATAAATCAAACACTAAATTGATTGATTGATTGCTGGGTGTTTAACCCTCAAGGTCATTTCACTTATATGACGGTTGTGTATTCAACAGTAAAGCCACACAACAACAGAAATGGGAAACATTGTGCAATGCTCTGTTGAAAAATGACTGTTTATTCAGACACTAACCAAATAAACAAACTATTACGTATTATAACTAGTAATGTACTCCGTATCATTTGCGATATAAGTTTTCTTCATTATATTTAAGGCGGGTGGTTGGGCGGGAGATTCCTGATGCCAGGGGCATCAGGAAGTAGGATTTCGTGTGGTGTCGTTTTTTGCTCCTTTTTTTCTTCTGTCCTGTCTTTCATGTTGCCAGTGGCATGAACAGTGGTTTTCTCCACCCATGGGGCTGGTTACGCCCTAATATAGGTGAAATACCCCTGAGTACGGCATTAAACCGCAATCAATCAATCAATCATTGCATGTTAGCTATTGGTTGGGATGGAGCTGAGCTAAGGGGCATCAGAAAGTAGTTTTTTGTAGTGGCAGTTTATTTTTTTGTCCTTGTCCTGTCTCGTCTTTTATGTTTCCAGTGAGTTTGATGTCAAGCGTGGATTCCTCCACCCATGCATTGGGCTATCACATCGTCATATAGGTGAAATACACAACTTTAAAAGTTTACCAAACAAACAAATCCTTTTACAATGTACAGAATGGGCTAGGTGGATGTGCCATTTGCAGGTTTAATCAAACCAACTGCTATATTCCTGGTATTCAGCACATGTCGTTTAGTGATTCTAATGAAAGCTGCTACACCTACAATGTATAAGAGAAATATAAACTGGTAATGTTGTTTAAAACTATACACCGCTAGAAGAGCTGTTGCTAAATTTTAAAACATGAGAACAGGATTGATAAAACTGACTGTCGATAATAAAAACAGAAAAATAACCTATAAAATATATACCGCTAGAAGAGCTGTTGATAATTTCTATAAGGTGAGAAGAGGGCCACTATACATGTAGCTTATTTTGCCAGGGTATCAAGCATGAATCATCAATAACTATATTTAACACTTTGTCAAATTAATTACCCTGAAGTAGTTAATGAAAATTAATCTAATTTGTTGTGATGAATTATGTGGTCTCTGGTGTGAAGTTTAAATTACCTGCCCTTGGGGGCTAGATGGTCAGGTGAGGGATCATGACCTTTGTTTATCGGCCTGTCTACCTGGATCAATTAGATTGGAGGTGCGGAGTTGTCAATGCAGTAGAACCCGTCTTACCTGGACGTGAGACCAGATGTCTACATGTATAATTATACTTACCTGTCAATCTGTGCTGGCTCGTTAAAATCCAGACCCATTTTAGTGCGGTCTTACCTGGTCAGTGGACATAAAGTCGGGTGTCTAGATACTTACATGTAATTCTGTGCTGGCTCGTTAAGTTCCAGAAAAGGTCATCCCTTGTTAGTGCAGTGCATGTTTCCTGGTCAGTGATGGACGTAGGGCCTGTATGGGGTCATATTCATAAGCTTTACTTAAGATTTTTTAAAATTAAGAAATATTTAGCCTAATTTCAGCATTTTATTTTCCAATGAAAACTTTTGAATTTGAAATCAATAAGTTTTCATTTTGAAAGTTTAACTGATAAACAGGCATTATAACTTAACAAAAAGGTTTAAAGATGTTAAATGTCTTTAAAATGAGCTTTGAAATTCGGCTTAGTTTTTCTTAACTTTAAGAAATACTAAAGTAGCTTTATGTTGACTACATGCCCTGGGGCCGTTTCCTCAAAACAATTTCTGACTTATGTCAAAATAGTAAATTCAATTTTGTAGAAATATGTGTGCAAAACCTGGTGACATAACGAAACTAAATCCCAAATACTGAACGTCAACATTTAAAAGTATGTAATTTAGGTGGATTTAAAGATTATGACTTAAGTATAAAACTGCTTTGAGGAATCGACCCCAGGGGACGTATTCATAAAGCTACTTAAGTATTTCTTGGAGTTAAGAAATACTTAGCCACATTTCAGAAGTTGATTTCCCAATGAAGAGATTTAAATGGAAAATAAATTAGTTTTAAATTTAAAATATTAATTGATAATTAGACATTTTTTCTTGACATAAAGTTTAGAAAGATATATTATTTTTCTCTAAAATGGGGTTTGACACTTACCTGTAATACTGTGCTGGTTCGTAAAGATCCAGGCAGGTCATCCCACGTTAATGAAATTCTGAGAAAAAAACACCCTAAATATTTCCAGCATTTTACACCAGTCATTGTACTCCTTTAAAAAAATGTCATATT
>JAVFBY010018351.1:0-13509 GCA_034781015.1 Tonicella lineata
GCTAACAGGTTTCACTAGCCCGATAGCAGTTTCAACTAGCCGCGGGCTAGCGGACCTATGCTAATTTCGAGCCCTGCTAGCAGGGGTCTTCCCATGGTTAAGCAAACTTATTTTAGCTTGACCGATTTATAGGTTTCCCAAATTGTTTGCAGTGTTTATCTTATATTAAATTTTGCTACTGATTTTGACAAATTTTGTCAATCAGATCATCACATCTTGGCTAGCCTAGGTTTTTTTTCCGAGCAACTCTGCATTACAATCCCTTATATCGTATATCTATAACCACAATATACAACCGCTATTGCGTAAATTAGTCATAACTTGAGAGTTAACTCCCCCTTGTTACAATATTATCCAACCAATCAGACAAGAACTTACAAAGAGTATAAATCCAACATGACGTCATCTAAACTTTTCGCACATGCATCTGCAGCACTTATCTTTATAAGCTGGATAAATGTGTTATGAAACGAAGTCTCCTCAACCCATAGACCATCACTACAGAGGCCTGCAATAGATCATCACTACAGAGGCCAGTGCATCATCAATGCAGCCAGCAGAGTCTGTTAAGTAGCGCGCAGCTGGATTGCCTGCGTGCAAGTGTCTACGCAGCCAATTAAAATCATAGCTGTATATTCCAGTTTGAGGTGCATGATCTGACAAGGGATTGTAATGGAGAGTACATACCTCGGAAGAAAAAAAAACTCATCTAGAAAAGATGGATCATCAATAAAATTTGTAATATAAAGCAATTTTGCTTTATTTTTCGTAAATGCACATGTATATATTAGAAAAATCAACCAAGCAGTTACAAATGCAAATGATAGGATATCTCAAAAAAATTTAGAAGACTGATTTTAAGATTATGCTGGAAAATATTACAGCATAGGCCAGCATATTTATGTTTATATATCATGCCCTGTGTTCATTGGAGTTTATTTTAATACTGTAAATATGTTGTTCTTTATATGTCTGTGAAGAAAATTACAAGCCATTTTATTTGTCACAATTGTGAATTAAGTCTAGTTCACACTAAATTGTTTTTAAGGCAGTATTTTTTGTGTCAACGTTTGTTTAAAGTCACAGGGTCGCCTAATCTTATCAACAAATTCTGAATTCCACGATTTATTTAAAGGTATTGTTAAAGTTTGTTTAGGAATTAAAACAATATCCGGTGAAATAAATAGTATTCAATGAGTGCTTAGCTAATTGATGCACATTTTAAATTGTGCAAGACACATGTCCACAATATTAGGCTAATGTCTTCTATAATGTATAACAATGGGTGACCTAGATAGTTGACTGCTGATTTACACTTTTTCATGGAATAACTTAAATGTTCAGAGAGAATATTTTTTGACTTTCTCAAATTTTCCTCTTAACCTACATTGGGGTGGAATTAATGAAAAGCTTCTAACTGCGACTTTGTAAAAACTTTAAAAATGGACTTATTTGTGAGTGCTGGTGATAATTATTGGTAATCATAATCTGTTGTCAAATGCAGCATGGTGACATTTACTATCAGGAACAGGTTTTCATATTTTGCTCACTAAAGGTAACATTTGTTCATTCAATATTTGTAAAATTATGTATTTCTTTTAGTAGAGAGTATTCACAGTAGTTTAAATGACTCATTTATTTCTTAGTATATTTGCTTTGATCTGTGTGTACCTTAGTTTATTTAAACTTATAAATGGGAGAAAAAAAAACGACTCAAAAGGAGTAGATAGGCCATTTACATCCGAGTAAGATTTGTATGGTGCTGTGCTGTGTTCCTATAGTGTATGTGTAGAGGTATGCAACCACCAGTTAGGTATTTCCACTGCATTGTAGACCGCCAAATAATAGTAACATCACATTTCAATTTGCAAATCCTGAGAAATCAAAACCGTAATCTTTGAAAAAAGTACCATTTTATAATATTTTTTTTTTCTTTCCATTTGTTTTATCAGAAATATACATAGATTCTAACATTAATTTTACAAATGTGTCATATTTATTATGACAGTAATTTGAGTTGCCATATAAATGTCAATTAACCCTTTAAACCCCGGCCTGGTGTTACATAAGTGTACCCCTGACCCTGGCCCTGCCAGCCAATGTCTAGCGGATGCTGACAGACGCCACCCGTAAAACAGCTTCTGATTGGCTGAAGAGTATTACAGCTTGTCACCTGACCGACATATTAATCATACGCAAACTGTACATAGAACATACTGCCATATGGATATGCTAGGGCTTCGTTGATTGGACCGTTTGTTGCTAGGTGCAATGTAAACAAAAAACGGAAGTTGACAGATGTTGGATAGTGCCACCCGTAAAACAGCTTCTGATTGGCTGAAGAGGATTGCAGCTTGCCGACATCTAAATCATACGCTAACTGTACATAGAACATACTGCAATAAGCATATGCTAGGGTTTTGTTGATTGGACCGCTTGTTGCTAGGCGCAATGTAAACAAAAACCGGAAGTTGACAGATGCTGGATAGTGCCACCCGTAAAACAGCTTCTGGTTGGCTGAAGAGGATGCAGCATGTCACCTGACCGACATCTAAATCATACGCAAACTGAACATAGAACATACTGCCATAAGCATATGCTAGGGCTTCGTTGATTGGACCGTTTGTTGCTAGGTGCAAAAACGGAAGTACACGTGATGCCGGTATACCGGCTCGTAGGGTATGAGGTACACATATGTGTAAGCCGGAAAACCGGCTCGTCGGGTTCAAAGGGTTAAGTTGCCAGGGTAATTAATGGCATTTTTAAAATATATATTTTGTAGTAGTAGGTTATAAAATAACTTTGTTGTTGGTTTTTGTTTTTGTTAATAATGACATATTACATCCCACGAACTCTTTGTGTAACAATGACTGTGTAATAGTTTGAAATAAAAGTTGAACAAAATTTAGTATAGAAAATTTAGAAACTTTCTTGTAGCCCATCCACAAAAACAACTCTCAGATGTTCCGCTATGTTCTTTTGAAAATCTTTGATTCTAAGACTCTTGAATATCCTAGTTTAGATCATCACATTGTTGTTTACTAATTTTACAATTTTTCTCCTGCAGGTTGTAAAAGGCCATGATGTGATCCAGGGTTTTAACATTAGATACACCTATGTTATAAACCCTAACCTACCAGAATATGGTAAAACTATGGTGGACAAAGTAGACAATCCTTCTGTAAACTTTCATGTTCTGCAACACCTCAAAAGTTATGCCTGGTATGAAATTCGCATTCAAGCTTTTGCCGGGCCAGTTATATCACGCTTCAGTGAACCAATTAGAGTACAAACCTATGAAGGAAGTAAGTATTTTAGGAAACAAATTTTGTGTTGAATTTTTTAAAATGACAAATATATTTTCTATGAGTTGGTCTTTGTGATAATTGGTTTAATTAATAAATTCTTTCTATAAGTAACTATGCTATTGTAAAATGAAAGCTTTCTGTTTATGGGATAGTTTTGCTATTAGATAAAAAGAAATATCTTAATAATTTGTAATTTGCTAAAATACAAAATAACTTCCAACAGTTAAAGTAGGGATCAGCCCCCAATTGTAGCATATTCACAGTATTTGACTGTACTCAATAGCTGTTCAAAGGGAGACAACTTTGTGAAAGTAGCAACATTTTTAGCTATAAATTTTTTGCTAACTCCAAAGTGGGAACAGACTTTAAATGATCAGTCATTAAGCTCATTGCTTATTTTTTTTTTTTAATTTTAAATTTTTAAAATATAATTCAATATTTCAGCCCCATCAGCAGCTCCAAGAAATATACTTGTGCACAAAGATGGTGACACAAAGATTCATTGTCGCTGGTCACCTCCTCTTCGAGAACACCAGAATGGTATCATCACAGGATACCTAGTAAGTCATTTTTTAAAAAGTTTCCTTCCAAAATATAATAAATAATTTCTTTAATAAAATATGAAATTAAGGCAATTTGATAATCTTTGGTTTATCAAGATAACATCTTATCAGTGTTGCTCATGGTTGAGATCCATGTTTCTTATTTTAGTCTATCAAATATAAGACAAAGGATGTAAGTTATTATTATCCACTACTGTCATAACATTATTGAGGAAAATAGTTTACCATAAAAGTTAGAATTCCAGATGTTATAGTTGTGAGGCATTTAGAAGCTGAGTATAGTATTACCAAGATTAACTTCCATATAAAATGTCAACTTCGTAATAAAGGGTTAAAAAATGTTCAATCACATTTGAGAGATCATTATCAAAAGTAATGTTCATTACTTGATAACAATTTCTGGAATAATGTTGAAATGTTGTAACCAATTTATTTAGAATTTACCATGCACACAGAACTTTTTCTTATTAATTTGAGCAGTGTACATGTACAAGTGTATTATTCTTTAAGTCTGTCACTTCAAAAGCTTGGCAATCTGTTATAAGTGTTTTCAATTGTAATTGAAATTTTATGAAAAAGAAAAAAGTAACGATAAAAATCTCAATCCTATGAAATGTTGTCATTTAGTCTTAACACCTGTCTTGTTTTTCACCACAGATTTCTTTATATGGAAATGAGAGTCGTTTTGATCGTAACATCACCACTAATGCCACCACTTTCCAAATGGATATTGATAGCTTACACCCTGGAGTACATTACAGTGTTAAAATGGCTGCCTTCACAAAGATTGGTCTGGGGGTCCCAAGCAAAGTTTATAGAGCCGGTAAGTTTGAGATTCAAGTTTTTATTTTTATTTTGTCTTAGTTTCAATGATGTTACCAAACTCAAATCAATGTGTTGTCTGTGAGAGTGGGCCTATGGACATATACTGTATGTTTAAGCTGTATGAAATGTAAAAAATTACATTCCACTCAAATAGACTCAAATAAGTCAAATTGAAAGTTCAAAATTCATAGAAATAATTTTATTCTTGATTGAGTTTGATATTTATTATTTTTAAAAATATTAAGGCCTTTCTATAAATCTATTTAAAAAAAAAAGCTTTCACAAGACTGCAATAAAAAAATAAACCTGGATGCATTTTGATTCTGTATTTTATGCTTGACATGCTTTTGAAATAACTTGAAATATTGAATCCTGATGTATCCAGGTGTGTTGTCTAATGCAGTTGGAACGGTAATCAACTTTGTGAAACTCATCAGTGGAAATAATGCCAAAAATATTGTAATTAATTCAATTAAATTTGTGTTTGGTTGCAATTCTTTGAAAAT
Organism: Tonicella lineata; assembly: GCA_034781015.1. NCBI lineage: Eukaryota > Metazoa > Mollusca > Polyplacophora > Chitonida > Mopaliidae > Tonicella > Tonicella lineata. The sequence continues at coordinate 5,203 of JAVFBY010018351.1, forward strand.
CTATTTGTTTCAACTGTCGTTTTCTTCCCCAATTGAGCCAGCATGCCTTGATATAATCTTAAGTACAGTTTAAAACCCCAATTAATCAAACAATGTATCTCATAATCAGCAGAGGGTTCACACACTGGGCCTGGCTGCTCAAATCCAAGATTAGCCCTTATAGCAAATTATATCACTAATCTAGGATTAGAGATAGGCCTTTAACATGGCGTGACGTCATTAAATCCAGGATTAAATTTAATAGCACTTTCTTCAGAAGCAGTCCATGTGCGACATTAAAGAGTTTTTTGATGTCTGCATCATGTCTTTGGTTCCAGATCCCAGAAAGACAGTTACATGAAACATCAACAAACAATCCTTGATAACTGTTTTCTCTACGTTTCCTCTGGATTTACCATTATGCACTGTTTAATAGCATTGCAACTATACTCTGGTTTTGTTTACATGGATTGAAATTGCTTGTTCTTAAAGAAACATGATCCAACAAAATTAGAATTAAAATGATAATTTACATAGTGTTTCTGTTTGTGTATTAATAATACTGTTGAAATAACAAATATTTAATAAATTTGTACAACTTGTTTAAGAGGCATTTAATTTTAATTGTTTTTTCATGAAAAGAAATTAGTAAAGGTAAAATTATCAGGCCTATGGAAATGTTATCATTTCATTGTACAAGACAAAAAAAAAATCTTGTTATAAATCAAATTCAACATAAAAGGGTGCATGGCATCTTCAACTTTAAAGGCTTTGATTCTCTTCTGTGACCCACATTGTTTGTAACAACTCACATTTTAAATTACAAAAGGGGATGGGCCAACACAGTGGTAGCCTACTGTCCTTATAACAATGCATGACCCAGATAGTTTACAACCCATAAAACACAATATATTTCTATAAATGTAAATTATTATGGCCCTACCAAGATCAAACCTGGGACTTTCTCCAGCAGGGCCAACACTCACAGACTGAGCTATACAGTCTGACGATAGAGTGAGCCCTAAAGTTCACCTAAGTAAAAGATATAATTATGACAGATTTTTTTATTTTAGTTTTTGTTATTTCTAAACTTCCACTCAACATACAAAGTTGAGACTGGAGTTAACAGAAGCATCTTGCTTTTGCATCTTGATAAAAATATCTGTAACATGTGTAATTCTGTGATAAAGTAAAATAGATGTACCTAATTTTTTGGTGACCAGGCACGTCACTTAAAATAATTTTACTTTATTTGATTATGGTTATTACAATTTTATTATTTTTTTATATAATTTATTCACATAATAAATAATTATATTATTATATATTCTAAAATAGAACATAGAAGGAGTACTTTATCACTAAGTTAGATAAAACCACATCTACATAGGAAATTTAACGGCGACAAAACACACACAAGTTAAAAATTTGTCACATTTTCACATACAGAAGTACAGCAGAATCTCAATTCATCACAGAATTCCTAACAGTCTAATTCGTAAATATATTTACTAGTCTGAGGACTGAGCGAGGTCTTTCTGGTCACCATTTAGAATTCAAATTTAGAATAATCGTCAATGATGTAAAATGCAAAGATACAAAAACCTCTATGGATAACCTTCTCTCCCAATCTCCCCCATCCATGCCAGTCGTTTCACTTCCTCATCCGGTCGAGTTGTTTCATTGTATTCGCTACTAACAGTTTGCTGGGCAGAACCCATTTCTTGGGGCTTAGCTGCGGTGGCTTGCACTAAACACAGGTTTTGTCTTCTTGCTCAATAATTTAAATGTATATCCTCATGGTTTGTTGCCAATGCATCAAATGTGGTTTTCTTCACAAAATGGGGTAACATGCTGTTATAGGAGTAATGTAGGCCTAAGCTATAGACTAATATGACAAAAGGGCATGTTGAAACCAAAGCGAGGTGATCACCCCTTTTGACGGAACTGATAGTGATGAGGTTTTAATAGTTGCGGCATAAATGATAGCGTCCCAAGTGACGCACCAGCCATGACGCCACAGTGTGCTGACGTCGTGATTTAGAATGTAAAAAACCGATCGCCTAACTTTGACAACGAAACATTGCTGCGCCAGCCTCTTCTTGATATTGGTCTGTATGCTGCTAAAACCCACCAATCAAACGAATAAATAAATTTGTCCTCTATACATGTATTTTTATTTCCTCTTAAATTAATAAATAATTTGATAGATTGATTGCTTTGGGCTTTACGCCATACTTGAGGTTATTTTGTTTAATGGATGAAGGAAACCACCCTAGAGCATCAAAGACAACAATAAGGACACAGGACAAGGACAGCAAAACAAAATTGCACAACAAATTGGCTTGCTGCAACAAACAGCTTCATGAAAAACTTACATCTCACATGACATCTTGCCGTGAATTGAACAATTCATAACTGACATACATAATAACTCGCAGTGATTACAATATTAAAATCACACACACACATAACATTTTGCAGTCATCACAGTATAAACATACATAAAATAGTTCACAGTGAAGACAATATAAACATTATACATCAGTTTCTTGATGCCACTTAGCTCAAAAGGCAACAGGGCACAGAAAGCCCCATTTAAATACACAATTTTGTATTATTATCTTTTCTTCTTGGTACATGTAAAACACCACATGACGTCAAAGATAGCACATTGGCTGGCTGTCTGCAGATGACCAATAACGCGAGAAATCCCATGAAAACTTAAAGCCAATTGTGCACGTAACTCACAATTGTTCTTGTGGCATTAATGATGTACATGTAACTGATGGTGTATATTCTAACTGATATGGATATTCGTGTTTAGTAGGAAGTATTGTATACACATAGCTCTACCTTTTTACCTCTGAACATTGATTACAACATTTTTGTCTTATTACTAAGATCATTTTACGCTTCTGTGAGCAATGGTAATAATTTTGTAGAAGTACGGCTATAGGCTCTGGTCTAATTTATGATACGTCCTCAATACTTCAATATTGTGTCTGTATTGACTGACCTTCATTGTGGTGTATTTGCCGGAGGAAATGAGCCTCCACAGAAGTACTGTGTGCGCCATGTAATACAGTTGTGATTGTCATCTATTACAGTTACTCCTGTCAACAAACCTTGCATGACTTGTCTACTTAACCTCTGCCAGTCTATTCTTCTGGCCCACGTTTCCGCTCAAGTCGCCACCTTGTCGCAATTGTTAGTTCTTTTGCAGACAACACCAAAATCATGCCTGATACTTGATCTTATCTCTTCCGTTTTCCACTGTCTTTTATCATTCTACTTTTCGCCAAAACAGTTTTTTTTCAAAACCAACTGCGTGTTTCTGTCCCATTAATTTAGGTCTATTGTGCTTTGTATAGGCTACGTTTATGGCCAAGGATCTAAACACTTTAAACTTCATAGACCTAAACACTCTAACTTTCCTCCTATTATAAATATTAAAATTCAATATTATAAAAAGTTAATTTCTATAAAACTTATATTCATGATCATTTAACGTGAACAGACAAATATTAAGATTTTAATTGAGAAACTTGTGTGAAAGCTTTATGTTTATTATGTTATATGATGAGTTGGACGCCCTGCTCTTTTATGTGTATCTATTCATTGACATCGATATTGGCTATAATTGATAGCTATCATGACTTTGGAATAATTACATGTGCATATATCAAATAGAGCTCTGTCACCATGGAGATGGAGGCTGGTGAGCGATTGTTCAGCCATTTCTGCAGTGTGGACATGGGCTGGCTTCCTACAGCACTGTTCAATGATGTGTGTAACGGAACGTAGTGTTGAGGTGTTACTCATGCTGTGGAATGACTCGTCTCTCTCGGCTTGGCGACAGAGTGTCTGACCAGAGTGACGCGATCAGCATCTGAAGGTGGAATTTTACCACTGGAGGGTCCCTAGAGAGATGCTGTGAATTGTCTGTCATAGCAGTAATCAAATCTTTATTAGCCTCAGTCCATGGCTTTTCTAAATAATGAGCCATACTCGGCTGATGGTTTCCTGTACGGATATCTCCTCCTAATCTCTTTGTCTTCTCCTTTATGTGAGCAGAATGAAACCCTGAAGAAGTGAAATTAGATTATCCTTCCATTATTCCTGACCTGTGAGCTACTGTAAACACAATATAAACATACTTGACATGCTGTAAACAACATCATATAAACACACACACACATGACAATTTACAGTGAACACAATATAAATACACACGCACTGACACATAACGACTCATTCATCACACTACACAAACAGACAATATAAAAATACATTACAACTCGGAGAACATACATGTACATTTAACAACTCGATCATTACGGTATAAACATACAAAACATAACTCACAATGAAGACAATATAAACATACATTACAACTCACGGTGAACATACATGTACATTTAACAACTCGGTCATTACAGTATAAACATACAAAACATAACTCACAATGAAGACAATATAAACATATATTACAACTTGCAGTGAACATAATATATTTTATAAACGTACCGTAATGAAAAAACATACACACTGCACTGAACATAATATCTTAACAAAGACAAAGTCTTAAAACTGTTTTTTTTCTGATACAATTTTTTCTAGAGATTTGATTTCAAGCGGTTATAATATATTATCTTTGTTTTTACTATTATTAATTTATTTCACCATACTGAACATTTTCTGTAATCTTGACAGACCATGATACAACTCTTTGTTCTTTGCTATTAAATGCTTTTTTTATCATTAATTATACTTCATTCTATATTTGAATAGATAGAATCAATATTTCATGCACTTCCTTTCCTTGTCCATTTCAATTTGTATAACTTTCTCAAACTGAATAATTGTGATATTTATAGCAGTATTTATTCCTGAAGATACTTCAGCCACAGAAATTCCTATGGATCCATCGATTGAATTTTCTTCCAATAGAGGGATTAGTGCATATTAACTGTGGTCCGATAAAAGACAAATACAAAATTCATCGGTGCCCAGATACTCCCATTACCCCAAGGGAGTACCCTTTTGTGCCACAGCCTGTGGTCATTATACACTTCATTCCAATACAGATCCTAGTCAAATCATCTGTCAATGAGCTTCTAGGGGGAGGCAACATAAAAACATTTCACATAACAATGATAATTTTATGGAGGAAATTTCAAAGTTAAAGGAAGTCTTTTGAAAATTTGTGTCTTGATCATCTGATGGGCATATTAAGATCATTGTTTTTATTTTTTAATGGTTTATTCTTGATAATTGACCGACTCATCACACCTTTTGTATGAATGAACTCTCCCTAGCAGGTGACTCACATCTCCAAGTATCAATACCGTCCATTGAATATCTTGTTTGCCCCATGCCAGTCTCATTGCTGTCAAATTTGATCAGGTTGTCGTCTTCAAGTCAACTCTGTCTAGTGCCTAGGGAGATTTTTGGTAAGGTCCTGTAGGGATATTTGGCGACAAGATAGTTTGAATATAAATTTCTGGAATGTTAGTTTCCTGGATTTGTTAACAGTTTTTTTTATGATAAACTGTTATGAATTATTAATCTTTTCTCAGCAAATTGTGTTATAGCTGTTAATGTAATTTTAAAATTCCATAGTCTTTGTTTGAGGTTTTTATAAGATGATTCAGCCTTTAACTCTTGGATAGACTTTTGCAGTGTTTGAAATGAGATAATGGTTTCATTGTTACACTATTTGGGAGACCCCCTGGAGCATTAGGGGTGGGGGTCACTTCAAATGTCTATTGGCAAGTAATTGGGTAGCCAGAAAACCTTTAAAGGCCTTGTAACTGAAAATTGAATTTCTTTATGACTTGCTCGTAGTTTAAGGAATTGTTCTGTAGTATATCTTTACAATTATGAGGAGGGCTCAGACTCAAAGAACACTTTACTGATCAACAAAAGAACTGTAACGTGTCTTGGACAGTATTACCTCTAATCAACATCTGTGCTTTTATAGTATCTTGTACTGCCTTGATGGTTTGAGATGAGGTTTGGTTTGTTTCTATACCATCAAAATAACTGCATACATCTGTAAAATGTATCCTCTCAGAACATTACTGGATTTTCATTTCTTTAATCAGTATTAAATTTTCTATATTTTCAGAACCTGAAGCAGTAGGTATAATGAAGGAGCCATGGTTTATAGGAATGCTAATTGGGACTATAGGAGGAACTCTATGGCTGGCACTCTGTATATTCAGTATCTGGCTATGTAGGAAGAGAAAGAGTAGAAAGAAACTTGTACAAAACAGCATGTACAATGGTGAGTATTTTCTCATAATTTCTTCTTGTATTTCACAGGTAGAATATCTTTCTCATTCCTCAGTGTGTTAATATTTAAAAATAGTCCTATCATGAAAAAAATTGATCTTTCCCGGGACAGTTGGAAACTCCCCACATCTTTCAGAGAACAACCAGGGAAACAACTGCCAATACCATCTAACGATGTTCGGCAGAAATTTCTATGCATCTCTGATATGAAAATGTTGCCAGCAACTTCCTGGCATTTTCCTGAGATGTTTTTCAGAAACATGTTGGTTCTGGAAGTAAGTCTATAACAAGTCTAAAAAGGGAAAATGACATGGTTTTACTGGAACATCTTATTTATATAATATTGTTGGAATAGGAAACGAGCTAAAATGACCATTGAACAACAGTGCCCGAATTTGAATACATTAGATTATTTTGCTTGCTAACACCATTGCAGGGGCCGGTTCCCCAAAGCATTTTCTGACTTAAGTCAAAATACTTAATTAAGTTTTGTTGACATTTGTGCACAAAATGTCATACAAATATAATGTAATTATATACCTAGTGACATCACGAAAATAAATCCAAAATATTAAATATCAAAATTCAAAAGTATGTAATGTAGGTAAATTTAAAGATTTTGACTTAAGTATAAAACTGCTTTGAGGAATCGGCCCCGGGCTTCCAAAGATGCCAGATGATTTCGTCATAAATTTTGAACATGTTGCAAAAATTCGGCTAACCACCCATCAAGCACCACCTGTTCATAATGTCTTCCGATGTACGCCAAGCTTATCACGAGATTAGCTTGAGCTAATAATGATATCAAAATAGCATTTAGGGGAGTTTATAGCTCGTTACAAATTGTATTAAAAGTGTAAGAGCAGTCGGTTTAGCCATTTTCGCGCTACGAGAACGTATATATGCTTAGGTAAGATGCTAAGGTCTTGTTGAGCTTGTTAAAACTGCACTTTTGTCGTGTTAATGTCTTTGGGAACTCGAACGGTAGCGCAGTCAACATGCATATATCGTCTTAATTCGTGCAAAGTTCGCATTGTGCTCATGGTAAACTCGTGGTTTATTGCCCGACGAACACGTTCTTTTTGGAGATTACGAGCAGTCAAAGCATGATGCATATTGCATAACCTCGTGAAAGTGGGCAAGAGGCCTACGACTCAACATTTGCCCTCAGCATCTCAAGCCAAAAAGTTAATAATCCGGGTGTATTATTGCTGGCAGTGTACAGAGTAGGCCTACCTAAAGGTAAAAAAACAATGACTTTCAGTATTTCCACGTGTAATGTTAAAGCTATATGCCCGTATTTAATGGGTCCCTATGTCATTGTTACGGAGAACGAGCTATGTTGAATATCTGTAGTGACGTCAGTGGTTCAGAATAGCATCAACTTTAACATTACAGCTTAAACAAAACACTTTTTAGGATGCTGATATCTAATTTGTATTTAAATTATTGTATTAGTATTAGTCAAATATTGTTAAAATTATTATATCTGAGAAAATATTACCATTGATGCTATACGACACAGAACACATATATATTAATTCAAACTTGCAATTTTAAGAAGGCTACAAAGTTTTTCGCTTCGCTATCTGCTTTGGTATTAAGCGGCGTTTTTATAATATTCCGTTCAAATAAATAATACGGTACCTTGTATTGGCTGTAAAAATGACTTTAAATTAGGCTAAAAGCATTAAAAGGGTTCGTAATAGATATGAATGAACAACGAACAGTGTCCAAAAATACCACATAAAACAGCTCACAATTTAAGGTTTCTGAACGACATTATCTCGAGATATGTTTAATCATACATAGCGTTATTTTCGACTCTTCCCCAAATCTGTGTTTCAGCTAAGCCGAATTAACATAAACCGATCTTAAAACGATTTCAACTAATTTTGCAGTAGCAACACTGATCAAATCTTCTGAGACAGTTTCACAAAGCGAGTTAAGCATATGAGTCAAAATTAGATCGAGTGACCAAAAAGTGTAACATGATTGCTCAAATTTGAACTTTTTAAAAAAATATCA
>JAVFBY010018462.1:0-13506 GCA_034781015.1 Tonicella lineata
TGTCCCCTTTTTGCTAAGAGATCAACCTATTAATGTAGTTCTTTGTATTGCTTCTGTTTTTTTCAAGTTTCAAATTTGACATCTTATTTCCTTATCAAAATTAGTCACTTTATATACTCATTGCTTTAATAAAAACTAGCGTCGGACTAAATTGCTTCTTTGTGTAAGTTTTTGTTTACCACAAAAGGTCCAGCTTTTCCCTTTAAAATTGTAGGCTAAACGATAAATATCTTATTCTATAAATAGCCATCAGTCAGCGAGAGTATGTCTATTTCTGTAACCAGCATATGTCATCTCCATGGAGATGTATTATGTATGCACTGTGTAATAAAGATATATTTACGCCCTGCTAATGTATGTTATAATAATAGAAAGTTTATAAAGTGCCAATCTCATTGTTAACAAAACTTCTAGTTAATAACTTATTTAAATTTGTTAAAATCTATTTTGGAGGCTAAATAATATACTTATAACTTTTTTTTTTTATGAACTTCTTCTTTTCCCTTAAAATGTAGGCTTAATGATAAATATATCATGACTAAAACAGGAACAAGAAAGTGAAACAAAAATTAAATAGCACTGTATAAGTTTATCATAACTTATGTATTAAATCTAAAAGACATTATTAATTTGAGATAACCTAGTTTGTATCAGTTGAATGATATAATAGTATTAGCTGCTAATTAAATAAATTAATTTGAAATTCTTTTTGCTAATGATTCAACTCCAAAGAAAAGCTAACAGCATAACAAATAACAATGTGTATGCTGATTTTTTTTTTCTTTCTAATTTTTAGTTTTTTTTTTTAGTAACATGATTTTTAAAAATAATTTTAGTAACCTATTTATCATTGATCACTAGCAATAGCTGCAAGTGCACATTATAGGCTCTGAATTAACAAATATATATTTATGACCATAGCTCTAGATTATACCAATATTTATATAACAATTTCACTGTAGTGGCCAAGTTCATGAATTTTATCAATGAAAAAACAGTAATCTAATAGAAAGTAAATATAGTAATTCATATGTAGGTCATATTTTTTTATTTAATAGGTCAATTTTTATAAAGGTAAACCAGTCCTGAACAAGGGTTGAAACTTGAAAGTAAAACTACTTCTACATACTTAACAAAAACCATTGATATTTGACTTTGATGTACTTTGTTAAGATAAGCTTATTTACCGTAATATTATCAAATTTTGATGCAAGTATATATAATATGACAACAATCAACTTGTTAATATTATTAAAAAAAATTAAACAAACATGGGATGGTATTATTTGCATGGAACTGTGTGGCTCTCATTTGTTTTGTTGTATTTGGACTGTACAGCATTTTCATACTCGATTTTAACAGAAATGGGATGTCTCATTTTGCATTTTTCCTATCTTTCCAATTTTAAATTTGACTGAAACAGAGTGTTTCAAATATTTGGAGAATGGGGTGCCTCGAATATTTGGAGAATGGGGTGTCTCAATGACACCTAGACACTGCCTGACAAACACTATAAAGTCAATTACATGTTGTCAAAGGTGGTTTCTCTCACCAGTGGTTTCCTTCAGTCATTGACAGACATGCTGTCGTATAAGTGAAAATGAAATTACCTTAAGTCTGGTTTGAAACCTCATTCTGCCCTGGCCTGGAAAAAAAGTTACCTAAATGTACAACCTTAAATATAACACTTATGGATAACAACTTCTGGTTTATTAGGTGATACCTAATGTATAAAGCCTTGTGTTATTCTTAGTACCTCAAGTTCTAAATGCCTCTAAAACAAGTCATACAAGCATAGTTTGCGAGAAATCCTATTTCTTGGTTAGACATTTTGAAAATAATGTTTTCGATTTAATTTATTATTATGTTCATGTTTTCAAGAAATTTTAGCATTTTTTCTAGTGGTACAAACTATCAAAAAATCGGTCAGTGTAAAGTTCAGTGTTGATATTGAACTGAGAACTTTGGCCACATGCTCTTCACTATGTTACCAGGAGAGCACACTGTCCTATCAATTAAATAATCTATCTGCACTATCTGACTATATCAGTAGAATTCTTTGTCTATTAAAATGTCTGCCTTAGTGGCTTATATATACGGTTACAAGACTTATGCAGTGATAAAACATGTAACGCTCAAATCATAGTATTTCATGGTACTCATAGCGTACTTAAGTTTAGTTAAGAGCTTATACCTGGTGTTCTTTGGACTATGTATCGTAGGGGGCGAATAAATTCCACAGCCACAGGTACTATAAGAATAGGGTGAATTGGTGAAATGAGATTATGAGTGACATCGGTCTCTGATACCTGTGTAAGGTTGACGCGTCTCCGTGTTCAAAACCAAAGTTCAAGTTTCAAAATCACACTGGTGAGTCGCATAGAATGATTTTATCTAACTTTAACTGAAGTGAAGCCCATTCTATTTTGGAAGTGAATGTATTGTGTAAACTTTGGATTGTTTACATTTACACAGCACTAACTTAAGCAGATGTTGTTGATGAACTTATTGGACATAATAATCTTGATATATTGTTATAAGATTTTATTTAATATTTTATATATGATTAACACAAATTTGTGTGTCTCTTTAATAGTCTACAGACAATTGAAACCAGTGTCTAAGAACCTAATCATAATTATTAAACTACAATGTACAAAGGCTTTCAACAGAATTAAAACCATTTAATACGGTTGAAAAGACTAAAATATCTTATACAAACCAGTTTGGGCAGCACAGGCAATGCAAAATGGCCCTATGGCAATATGGGTGAAATACCCGGAGTAAAATGTTAACAACGAATCAAACCACCGAATGCAGATTGTATGCCTTCTCGGACAACACCTATTATAAAGGGCTTTCCACTTTCCAGGAAAATTAAAATAGAAACGTCTGCTGAATATCACTCACCTGTAATAGTGATTATAATGTATACATGTAGCTGTTTATTATTATAGGTATGTAAGCGCAAGCAAAATAATAACTGACAATCGTTTAGTAGAAATGTTTAATGTGCAGGTCTGCAGGAGAGTGATAACTCTTATAACATGGAAAGCTCTAGTTTCCTGTTTATTGCATATGCATGTTTTGTCTGCCTTAGGTATGACATTAAAAATAAACAATAACTGCTTTTGTATACTATGATAGTATCACTGATACAGTCATCATTTTAATATAATAACTCTCGACTTAACATACTGGTAAGATAGGCGAGAGAATTATCCACGCTTGTATGGTCCCTAATAAAAAAAAAACAGATTTTATCAGCAGCTAGTGTGAAGAAAAGAATCCAGTCGGTGTATAATATTAATAGTAATACGTCTAGCCACAAGGCATGAATGTCACAAATAGCATGTATAATATGTAAATAATTGATAAAGCTTGAGGCATTCTGGTTTAAAATTTCCTAAACTTGAAAAGAAAAAAAGAAACGATTTACTGATTCAGTCTGACTATTAATGCATTTATTCAAAATCCGACAGTTATAAAAAATTTAAATATGTATTGAAAACATGAGTACAGAAAAATAACAACTGATTTTAAGATTATTATGAAGAAATATCCTTTCTAGCTTTAAGTACAATGTACAATGTAGCAGTGGAAGAAAATAAATTTTCAAAAAATAACATTCCTTAGTATCCTATAGGCTATATAAAACACTATTGTGAATTTGTGACAGTGTTTTTATGATATATAATATACTGTTACATAATGGTTGTGTTAGTGTTGCTGTTTACTTGTACACCATGTCCAGCTATTTTTAAAACATTTTATGTGATACATTAATTTGTTACTAGCCGGTGGTTGGCAGGTGCTTCCTGGTGCCCTGTTTCTCACACAGCTATGTGGTATCAGGAAGCTGATTAGTTGTGGTGTTTGGTTTTTCTTCATGTCTTTGATGTTGCCTGTGATGTCTTCCTCCAACCACACACTGACTTGTAGGCGAAATACCCCTGAGCGCGTTAAACACTATGGAATCAATCAACCAAAACTTCCATAACTCAGCTCTGCTCTGTGGCAAGTTTGTTAACCCACCTTCAATGTACCAGCCCCCCCCCCCCCCCCCCCTTTCCTTCCTTCATTTACACTTTAACATGTATTGACAAATTAATTAATAGCTGACATAGGAGAGAGTGAGGTAGTTTTTTGCATGGTTTTGTCCACCAAAGACCATTAATGAAAACTTATCAATAGGGTCATTTTCTTAATTACAAAGCAAACATTAAGTAAATAAATCATTTTTCTATTTAAATTATCTTATTATTTATGGTACATTTTTTTAGTGTACAGGGTGTTAATAAATGTATGTAACATTACCAGATAAGCATTGTTTCAAAGCACACTCACAAAAAGGTGACAATTATTAATTATTCTTGTCACGTTCTTTGATAATAGGTTTACTGTAACACGCCAACCTTTCGTATTGCTTTTTAAATTTTGTTTTATTTGATAGACAGAAATGAAATATTTACATATGCATATTTACTATTAACATACTTTGGTATTTAAACAATGACTACAACTGAGATGTTAATCATATTTGACTTTACATATCGTCCTTTGGTGTATGAGGTGTCTTTCTGGACAATTGATGAAAATCATTTGATGAAAATCAAATGGTTATTAGTGAATCCAATACCTAGCTTAATCACTATGCAGGCTAATGAATGTTCTTGTCAGCTTATCAATAATATATAATAATGTTTATATAATTCTCTGTTAACAGGTCAGTGACCGATCCACGGGATGGCAAACGGGTAGCTTTGAAGAAGATGCCTAATGTCTTCCAAAATCTAATGTCTGCTAAACGGGTCTACAGGGAAATAAAAATGCTGTGCCATTTCAAAAATGACAATGTAAGTATTTTTATCTATTAAAAAGTTCAGTAAAAAATGAAAACTTCAAAAACAGGCTTTATGAATTACAAAAAAGTAGGATAATCTCTAATCTTTAATCCATAAGGTATGTTCTGTTAAAACATAAGCATATTGATAAAAACAAATTGTTTTTTTTACTGTGACCGAAAGTAATACTTTTGGTATCACTTTAAGGGATATGACTTTCTTGTTTGGGTGCCTTGACACTCTTGAGTATGTTATTCCAGTAAAACAGGGGTTCAACACCATGGCTTAGGGGGTAAGCACGTCTGACTGGTGATCCTCCTTCAATGTACAACACAGGTTAAAACCAGTTTAGGTAAATGAGCGGGTCACAGGAGGTTACTTCGGCTTTTGCGATGGTTTTTCGGAGGTTTCCTGGCATTTGTTTTCCAACCATATTAAGTACTACAGAGTAAAAAGTGGAGAATCAGACGACATATAAATAAAATACACTCAAACTGACAAAGAAACAAACAAACAAACCATCCAGTGAAATGGTAATAAATATGACCAGATCTGTATCAGTGTCCTGTACCTGTCCCAAGAAGGCAATAGGTATTCGTATCCAGTTTCTCTACAATGAACTTGCTCTAGACAAAAAAATATTGAATAACAAAAATATATAATATATATTTTTATTTTCCGAGGGTGAAAACATTGTGTTATCTCTGTCTGTTTAAAACAAACTGGTCTCTCCAGAGACCCTCATAACAAATTGATGATGATAATAAAAGAAAATGTTTGATTGTTATTTTCAGGTATTATCAGCTGTTGATATACTCCAGCCACCACATATAGACTTCTTCCAAGAAATGTATCCTTTTGAAAAAAAAAAAAAAAAAAAAAAATTTTTTGTGACTTTATTTTGTCAAAGTAGAGAACAAGCATTAATTGCATGACTGCTATGTTGCAACTGCTCCCAATCAGTGTTAGAACTTGCGTCCTCCATAAACTAGCCAGCTACATGTACAAAGGCTCTCAGCAGAATGCAACAATGTTCATGTATATCACTCAGTTGTTGTTTGCATAGGTAATTCGGCCTAACTAATGAATATCTTTTTAGGTGTAATCTAGCAGAAAATTGCCTCAAAGTTTGTTTCAGGTTTGGTTGTATTTTTATGAAGGTTTTTTAGTGTCTGTTGAAAACAGTTGAAAGAAATCCATTAATCTGCTCTTAGTCTTCATCAGAGAGAAGGTTTTGTTTTTTTTGTCTGTCTTTCCTTGACTATGTTCTATATATTGAGTTTAGTCCACATTAATGTACCTGTATGTTTACTGATGAGTAAGCAAGTAACTTTTGTAACACATGTTTGTACAAAAGCCTTAAGGTGACTAGAGATATTGCTTCTTCGGTGTCTTTGTTCATTGTTGTGATCGACACATATCATTTTCTAGTTGAGTTGATGGGAATATTTAGAGACAAATTAGTGGCCCCCTTTCTGGTGTGAGACTGGAGTCTAGGGGATGCAGTTATAAAGCTACTTAAGAAATATTTAACCAAATGAAATAAATTAGTTTTCAATTTGGAAGTTTAGCTCATCATGAAAATGTCAGGATTAAGTTGATCCATAGATTTGATTGGGTAAAAACAAAAAAAGTTTTTCCCTTTTTTTTTTCAAAAGCAGGAAATGTGACGATATGCAATTCAGAATCTTGCACAGTCGGCGCTTAAAATCAAAATGCAGTAAGTCTGTTGTAAGTTACTGGTAAAAGAATTGCCATATGACAGGTATGCATAAAAAAAAACTGACCGCTTTGTGTTCATAAGAAAAAATAAATAAAAAAACGACTCATTTTTACGTACCTTTTTTAACCTCTATGAATATTGCTGACAGAGATACAAAGTGGACTTTATATATATATTTTTCAAAAGTATATACTTCATTAAATGTCTTGCAACTTCACATACATTTAATATATCTTCGTGTTAATATTGTGACAGATAAGTCTTTTTTTTAATATATTATTTTTGCATTTATACTCATACAGTTTTTTCTTTATTGATAAAGTGTTATCCTAATGAATCCAGAACAAATACATTATTTTGATCTTCTATTTGCAGTTGATTGCAGTTTTAGGCCATTTTATATGCATTTGTGACTAACATAAAATTCTGAATTATGCAGGTATATGCTGGAAGGTATTACAGTACCTTAAGTAGTGCAAAACAACAAGCTAGCATTTGTGTAATAAAGGCTATATTATGAGATATTTTCTTTGTCAAAAATATGTGAGACAAAATTAGAATAATTAGGATATTATATCCATTTTTCAGAATCACTGAAGCATAAAGCTGATGGCTGTGACACAGTTGACTAGTTTAATGGTATTAATAGCATCACCTGCAGATGTCAGTTCTCGCTGTATTCATCTCAAATTGAACCTAGGAGGCTGGAGAATGGGCCACTAGATCAATTTGTGTTGATCATTGGCAAAAGAGACAGGAATATGGACTGAGTTAATGAAAGGGGAGTGGAGCACCCCCTCCCCCCATCCCCCCGCAATTCTCTCTCTTCCTGTCCTAAATCTTCTTTATACGCATTACCCCTGCCAAATTGAGCACCTGCTGCCTTGTCTGTTTAAATTCACACCTTTACACACTGTCAGACATGTTATTTCTATGAAGGTGATAACCAATTCAAGCTGCTTGAATGTTCTCCTTATATCATATGATATATAATGTGACAAAACAGAATAATGAAATTTCAGAGTAGTAACAGAAACTGTTTGGCTGGCGCGTCATATGAATGAAATAACCTTCGGTATGATGTAATGCCTGAAACAAATAAACATCCCAGCTACATCATACATGTAAGCTCAGGGATTCTTTTTTTTGTCTTGCATCTTTTCATTGCTTGTTGCCAGTTTCGTTCTTTCAACAAGCACACCAATGACAACATTATACAAATGGAACTATGGGGTACAACCCTAGTCAAGCAAAAGATTATCAACTCTAAATTGTATTACTCTGTGTATTATGAATGCAATAAAAAATTGGAAATCTGAAATTTAACCTTGACCAATGACCTTCAGCTATGTGGTAACAGAACTGATGCAGAGCGACCTTCATAAAATCATTGTATCTCCACAACCTCTCACTGCCGATCATGTCAAAGTTTTCCTCTATCAAATACTCAGAGGTAAGTCAAGATAAAGTCGATTCTTTTGATCATTTCAACCTAAAAGATGCAAGTCTGAGAATTTCAGATTAGATCCATAACTTTTATTTGTCCCCTGTTTTAAATTAGTGGGAAACATAATTTTGCTTCTGTATAAAAGCTGTATGATGTATCATTGCGGTCCTGATAACGCGAAACAAATTTTTGTTACCATGTTTATCTTTTTACAGTTACAACACCGTCGACACGCTACCAGAAAAGATCAGTTCCTTGAAATTCTCAGGCTTGTGATGGTTAAGCTATCTTTTCTTTTAAAATTTGTTTCATGACATTAAATACATTGGAACCAACAAGCACGTCAAGTTTAGTGTTCATCAAATTAGAATATAAGAAGCACAACGGAAAAATAACATCGATAGTAGGCCCTATACTGGAAATCCCCTCAAATTTTGTTTATGGATAACCATCCTCTTTTTCACAAGTTGTGAAAGTATTATAGCATGCATATTAATAAATTTGATTCCTATGCAATCCAGATTCTTCCTAACTGAAAAAAATGTGCCCCTTGGATATTATTTCCAAATCTTTTAAATAGCTTACTAAAAAAAGCATTGACAAAAGCCGTTCAAATTTACCTATAGGATACATATTTGTCCTTAAACCAATCTTGTCATCATTTGAGTGAAATAATCGTAAGTATACTCAACAAAACATTTCTCAAACAAACCTAAATGGACAAAATAAAAGTTTGAACAGCCATTTAGCCATGGGCAAACAGACTGATAATTTGATGCCATTCCTGGTGGGTCTTTGACATGTCTGCTTGTAATTTAACATGTGTCAAACTGATATGATGCTCAAATGAAATGGACTACCATACATCTCCATAAAATCTGGACTAAAAAATAGAATTAAAATTTGCTGATGGCGATCTTTGGGCATATTATATTGACTAATTGATGTTATTGGAAAATGATACAATGAAAACTTATGTAAAACAAATTGCAATATTTCTTAAACATAAATGACAGTAAAAATGCCCCCCAAAACATCAAAACCACCAGCTGCAAACAAACCAAAAAGCTGGAATATTTATACAAAAAGAAGAAAAAAAACCTTGGAATATATATATATTTTTATAAATGCCATAACAAGCGACAAACACTAGGCGTTTTGTAAAACAAATATTTCATTATTTAATTATTAGCATAATTGCTGTAAAATGAAAATGGCCTAAGCATTGAGCTTTGCAGAACACCAACATCTGTCAACTAAATTCTTTGAAAGATTATTGTTGTGAATTCACTGGGAGTGGATTAATTACTGAGCCAGTTGAAATCAGTTCTTGCTTGGCTTTTAAATCACATGGCTTTTTGATACAAGTATCCACATATTAGACATTTCATTAAGCACTGAGATAAATTATATAACATTAAAGCATTTTACATAAAATAATCCATGTTAGTTTTCTTTGGGTCCCTGCCATGTTAAGTTTAATCAGTAAAGAAGCATTACTTCCTTCTAAACTGGTTTCCGGAGTTAGAACCTGCTATTGGCTTGTCTTCAAATCCTGTATATTGTAGGAAGCTTGACAATGTCTTGCAAGAGTCAGTGGTTTATTCTGGATATAACTTTTGGGGCAGTTTAATAAACAAAGCATAAACAAAAAAAAACCAGTAAGAATTTGAAATTGTTTTCCAATCACCAATAGAATCAGGGGAACTAAAATTAAGGCCCCTGAAGTATGAGAGTAAGTGTACATCAATACCAGGTTTTCAAAAAGTGAAACGAGAGCAAAAAATATTTGGTAACACGATCTACTGATCTTTGGGGTTTCTTTTGGATAAAAACCAGTTGATTTATTACAAGTATCCCTTCCCAGGAGGCTTTGTCTCAGCCACTTAATTGCTAGATGTGTGTTGCTATGGAGACATGCAGTGCTATGGAACCAGATACCTTCCAAGAAAAACCAATCCACTTTGTGAATTGTCCCCTTTTAACTTTGTATGTGTTATGATTGTTATCTTGAGAAAATAATATGGCTTTGTCATAAACTTAGATTTAATATCATATTGACTTTGAATGTATAACAATAATTTCAACTTAGGACATATACTACGGTGCACCTTGCCCATTAAAATAAAGAAAACAAAATTTAGCCTGGCCAAATGTTAAAAAATTCATGCTGGTAAGACAGAAAATGGACTGTCCTTTGTGGCCACACTTTTTTTTTTAATAGCACATGTAAAATTCTTGAAAATAGACAGGTGCCTGTTGCACAAAGTGCCATTAATTGTATTTCCCTATTAGATATCTTCACACCATGTTGAATGTCTATCACTCACCTTGGATTAGTGATTGAATCTGTTATAAGCACTTATCCTGGTTTTCACAAACCAGGTCATGGATATTTAGAAAACTGCAATTTGCAAAGTTGTGCAAAATAAGACCTAAAGATGTACATACTTTCTCATTTGAATATATAAATCTTTTGTTTATGTTCTTTGTAAATAATATTCGGTTAGAGAATATAAATTATGTAAACAATGTCACTTGAACTCTTTTAATAGCTTTATTACATCAAGCATGTTGTGACATTTTCATGATATGCTTGATGTAAACAACTCCTAGCTTTTCATTTAAGGACCATAATGGAAGAAAAACAACAATTTTATTTGGAATTTTACGGTACCCCCAGGGGCTAGTTTCAGGCACCCAGTTACCCTTAATAGGGCTCTGCTGTTTGTGTCCAGATGGTGCTTCATATAGCCCTTTGTGTTGGTCAGTTCTGAAGCCCTGTAACCTTTGACCTGCCTTGGTCACAAAGCCTGGTTTAGGATGAACCATATCCACAGGTCTTTCTGTTGTTTGGGATGAACTTTTTGTGTTGTCAAAGCTGGAGGCACTTTTCTACATAGTTAATTGCTCCGGTTTTGAATAATTTTTATAGAAGAAAACCATGTCCAAATGGCCTTTTTTTTTCTCAAGAAAAATGTTTTTAAGACGCAAAGCGACATATTTTTGAAATACTTGTTAAAAATAAATTCCAGACAAATATAAAAAAAAGTTGTTAGGAAAAGTTAAGCATTGAATGTTTAAGATTTTATCTAAAGAATGTTAAGGAGTAAAACATAACTATTTTATCAAGTTTATTTTATTTATGACTGGGATTGGGTTGTGGATTATAGGTCGTTCTTTGTAATTGTAGAAAAATTAAGCAACTTGCAAAGAAACTTTTAAAACATTTTTTTTCCGCATCGTAAATGGCTTTGTTTTTCTTTGTAGGCCTAAAATACCTCCACTCTGCAAGAGTTCTCCACCGAGATATTAAACCTGGCAATCTTCTTGTAAATAGCAATTGTGTATTAAAGGTAAGAAAACATTTCTTTGAAATATATTATTTGTCTGAGAAGCGGTTAGTCAGTTTAGAAGGTTTGTTGCCCTGGTGCTCTTTGATCAAAGGTGAATGGTTGAGCGGGAACTTCCTTATCCCAGTTCTGTTTGAGCTGAGGGACATCAGGAAGCAAAATTGTTTGTATTTTTTTTCTGCCCTTGCCCTGTCTTGTCTTTTATGTTTCCTGTGATCAATGTGGTTTCCATCACCCATTGGGCTGGCACGCCGTCATATAGGTGAAATACTCCTGAGTACGGGGTTAAACCCCAATCAATCAATCAACCAATATCGTTTGGTATCACACTTCAGTTTGTTAGTTTGTTGCTGTTTAGGCCTACAGTTTTCAAAATACCGTTGCCATCAGCTGAAATACACCTGAGCACAGGAATAAACACAAATCAATTGCTGCCAGTGACGTGTTTGAGGAAGCTTCATTTACACGTTTGTCTGATTCATGGTCAAATAACTTGTGAGTGGGTTGATTGTCTAGCCAGGTTTCTGTATATTGGGAGTTGGATGGGTTTCATCTCTATGCCAGTAAACAAAATGACCATTATCTAATGCTTTTATAAGAGTTAAAGTTGACAATTATTCTATT
Organism: Tonicella lineata; assembly: GCA_034781015.1. Taxonomy (NCBI): domain Eukaryota; kingdom Metazoa; phylum Mollusca; class Polyplacophora; order Chitonida; family Mopaliidae; genus Tonicella; species Tonicella lineata. The sequence continues at coordinate 11,992 of JAVFBY010018462.1, forward strand.
TAGTCAACTATTGGTACATTGTTAATAAAAAAAGGCAGTCTGATGCTTATTATTATTGTCCCAGTATCTGCCAACAATGTGTAATAATATATGACAGATGATATTTGCCAAATTTTATTGGAGTTGACCTTTCATAAAGGTCATCCCCATTATATCGTGTGATAAGGATAATAATGCAGGGATTGCACCATTGTTTATACCCCCATTTATATTGTAGCATTTATAAAAATTTAATGTGTTCCGGATTTTGTTATTAATAATGCATATTAACAAAGGCTTGTCCATGTAAAAATATGTATGAAAAATACAATATCAAATATTTTATGTAAAATCCGTGCTTAAAAAAAATATATTATATATTCTCTGAAGTGTTGTGGTTGGTTGGTTGGTAGGTGGGAGCTACCTTTTAGAGCTTAGGGTGAATAAAACTGCTTGTGGTTGTGTTTTCACTGTAAATTTGCATATTTTGTCTTTTTTGTGTGGGACTTAAGACATTGGCCTCTACATGTATGAATCCTTGCATCAGTTCTTTATTTTTCTTTCTTCTTCGTGGTGGTGTCCTTTACATATTACACTTCCACGTCGTCTATACATGTTTGTGAATAATCATTTAATATTGTATCAAATAAATGTATATTAAGGCTATTTTTTGTTGCTGTACTTTTTATAAAAAAATGTAACTAAATGTAGTTTTAGGTTACCATAAGTAACATGTGCAGTATTAGCTGTAGTAATAGCATTTTGAAGCTGGCATAGTAACATATTAAGACTGGATTTTCACACATTACATGCTTCAGAGCTAAAAAAATAAGAGACATTAGGAAGCTGATTATTGTGTAGTCCTTTTTTTTGTCCTGTCCTTATCCTATCCTGCTTTTGATGTTGCCAGTAATGTCAAGGGGGGTTCCTCAACCCATTAGGCTGGGCCATATAGCTGAAATACCCCTTAGTTCAGTGTTAATCAATCCAGTAATTATCATGATAAGTGATGCTTTGCTAGTATCTGCGCTGAAACGTCATTCATCAATGAATTCAGAAGTTGAAAATACATAAATTAATCTTAAAACATTATATAGCGGGGGTTGGGCGGATTTTTGGTGATTTTTTTTGTTGTCTCTTCTGGTCTAGTGACATCAAGGGTGGTTTCCTACACCCATTTGACTGGCACACTATCATATAGGTGAAATACACTTGAGCACTGCCACAGCGTTAACACCAATTATACAAAATCAAACATTCTATACAGGCACCTATTATATTTCTGAATATGTATATTTTCCTTTCTCTGCATTTATAAAAATATATACCGTAATGGTTCCAATATTACAAACACCTCTGTTGGAAAACGTTCGAAAACTTAGAGGCAAAACAGAGTGATAGTCAAAATGACCATTAGTTTGTTGTTTATACAGCTGATGACTCCCCGTGAAGCGCCTCGTCAGCGAGTCGGCGGGACGACAATAGGCGCATAAATGTTGATACTGAATGCGCCACAGGGGTTTAACATACATTTTA
>JAVFBY010018573.1:0-13505 GCA_034781015.1 Tonicella lineata
GTATCACCTGACAACAGTACTACCGGCACAGCAGTGTACCATGTAGTGTTTACAGTAGAATGGGTATCACGTGACAACAGTACTACCAGCACAGCAGTGTACCATGTAGTGTTTACAGTAGAATGGGTATCACCTGAAAGCAGTACTACCAGCACAGCAGTATACCATGTAGTGTTTACAGTAGGATGGGTATCACCTGACAGCAGTACTACAAACACAACAGTGTACCATGTAGTGTTTACAGTAGAATGGGTATCACCTGACAACAGTACTACCAACACAGCAGTGTACCATGTAGTGTTAACAGTATAATGCGGATCGCCTGTGGCCAAAAATGGACATAGCAATGTCACCCATATAACATGTAGAGCTGTCTATGGCACTGACTAACAATAGTATTTAGTTGAATATTCATAGCATAGTAGTGTTAGTCTGAACTTAGTCAATGAGATAGGCGGCACTGCGTGTTATATGGGTGAAATAGTTATCTCCCTTTTTACCACTGGCGATCCTCATTGTATTGTGCATTCGATTTGCTGGTTACTGTCAAATTGACCGTCCGTGTAAGAGTAAGAATTACCAGCTTCTTTTCATCTATCACACAAGTTTACCTTCTATGTCTCAATCTGGTTGGTGATTATAGCAATATAGAACCGATGAGGTCAGGTACAAATGAAACATATTGACAGATTATAGCATACATTATAAGAGCAGCTAACATACCTCATACCACTGACTCCATGACACCTTTATAGCAGTAGTAATGGTTAAAACCTGTTGAGGCAGTTAATTTTAATTGAAGAGTTTGAAAGCTGTGTCATTCATACTTCTCCAATTAAAAAAAAACATCATTTTTACGGTAAAGGGGTGAAACCATAGAATTGGAGATGATCTGCCAGAAACTTTCAAGCCATGTAGCTCAGCTCATGACATTCAAAGGTCAAGTCTGTATGTATCTCTTACCAGGATAGCACAACATATATTTAAACCATTTGGTCATAGAGGGGTTGTGTCGCTTTCAAGTCTTTTGACTAATTAGGATTTCAAGATACACCAGTAGTATATAGAGAGCAAGCTTCGTCGCATACGTCTTATGTAATAGCATTTATGTGATAGAAAAAAAAGAATCAAGTCGCAGTTCGTGGGGTGGCAGCCGTTAATGCGTTACTATGTTATAACACTCCACAGCGTTCCTATGTAATAGAGTACGATTCAAAGTCGTGGCTTAATTGTGGGATTGAACCCCACAACGTCAACGTGTAGTGATAGAGAACGAGTCAAGTCGCAGATCGTGAATGTATGTAAAGCATTGCGTTATTATGTGGTAATGTATACTCCAGCGTAAAAAACGTAGTACTGTGTGAGGGTTGACCCACGGAACTGGATGTCCTGGGCGATACTCCAGGTATCGGGACATTTTTAATGGGTAGTGTAGAGTTTTAGAGGTGTGGTTTCTGGTGATGAACTGTAAGCGTCATAACGTTATGCTGGGCTCATTTTATCACGTGCTTCAGTTGAGTTGGAGTGTGAGGAGACATCATGGCGGTCGTCTGCTTCAGCGAAGGTATGTGGAACCTAGACGTCATTTTGGTGCAGATTTTAGGTAGTGTGAGGGCTGGGGTAATAGTATAGGTGCTCCCTTGTTATAAGTGACGCACAACCACGATGCAAATAACGGGAAAGATGTCATTTAAGGACAGTTTCGAATAACAAAGATATACATACAACCACTGTGCAATTGGAAATATATTTTTTAGCGAGTTGGGGTGACTCTAAAAAGGGCCGTTAGAATTAAAATGCAAGTCGATTTTTTAAAATACACGTTAACTGATCACACGATGCAAGTCATGGGAAAGATGTGGTCAAATATAGACACGAATAACAAAGTCAAGCATTGCACAAATGGGCGGATTTTTAAAGTCGGAGTTGATTGGCCCTAAAAAAGATCGTAGCCGTTACTGACTAAAGACGGGTTAGAGAGGTGTTAAAGGAGCCAGTTCCACGTTTTTCCACCAACAACCATTATTAAAATGCGTTGACCGCACAGGGATGGTGTAAAAACATCGCAAACGCGGTCTTTTGACCAGTGACGCCCCTGGTAGTGCATGTAATTGCCCCTGACAGCATATAGCCGCACGAGTTCACAGCCTAGTTCTGCAAACCAAAATGTGTTTGCCAGCGTCATGATTACCCTCTTCGTCTCTGTAAGGAAGCCATGGTGAAATGTACATCTGTTCTGAAGCTGGTGAGTGAACTAATTATGAGCATCGTATGGCTTATTTTGATGCACAGTTACAGGCTGGCTAAATAAATGCCGATTGGTCCTGTAGAGCACGCGCTCAAGATAACGAGATGGTTGAAGAAAGCTGAAATGTCGAAAAATTATGTTTCTCTTTCAGCTTTCAACTCACGTCCCATGGGTTGAACTCTACGGTTGTAGTAGATTTAGAGAGAGTACAACACACCAACGAAAGCACCAAAGCAAGCCAATCCCATTTTGTTCGTGCAAAAAGATTTCCAGCAGTCTGACAGTGGCCAGGACAATTTCGTCTGACTTCCGCGCACAACCAGCTCAATTTAAGACACCAGTGTTAATATACTCTATCAAAAAAGAAACACATAGGCGAAATGTCACAAGAAAGTGTAAATTTTTGTTAAAATATCGTTTCCTGTGTACAATGGCCATGAATTATTATGTTTATCAATGCTTCTGGAATGGAACAACATGGCCAATTACACTTGAAAAAATAACACACGTTGTGGCGCGTTGCTGTGGAATTCTGTGTTAAGCGACATGAACTATTCAGACTTTGACGAATGCAAATGCAACTTTGGGAAAATACTGGGGTGGTGATGGTTAATCAAAGCCGCAATTTTGGCAATTATGTGCTTTTCCCATTATGCCAACAACTGGGTCGCCACAATTGACAGATTCGGTAGAGGCAGTGCCATGATGTGGGAGCCATCTCCTACACAGGCAGAAGTGAACTGGTGCTTGTACAAGGCAACCTGACAGCTGTACGCTATCGGGATAAAACTCTGCACCCTCACATGCTTCCCACTATGGAGCGACTGAGAGAACTCCTTCAGCAGGACAGTGCCATGCCGCATACGGTTTAACAGTAGAATACCTAGAGGATCAGAACATTACTGTGTTGCCATGGCCATCAAGATCGCCAGGTCTCACCCTATTGAATTGGACAGGCGTGTACCCCAGCTTCCGCAACTATCCAATGCAGTGCATGAAGAATTGGTTAGGATTCCACGTGCCCCGGATTTCAAAGACTCATTTAGTCTATGCCAAGGAACTGTCCCGTAGTGATCGCAGCACACGATGGCCACAGAATGTGCTAACTTCACTGCCCTCGTGAGGAGTTTATTGGTGACGACTACACCTCCGCTGTCGTCGGTCCATAGCGAGAACATCATTACATATTTGTACCAACGTTAACTGTGCTACCCACCAAAATTACTGAATTATCCCGCTTTGCATTAAAAAGATAATTCTACTAATATTTCGCCTTTGCGTTTCTTTTTTTACAGAGTACATATACCTCATGACAGCGTTTGTTTGCAGTATCACGTAACATCGTCAATATGTAGTAATGGTTATTGCAGATTTAACACGTAGTACGGTTTTGGTCAAAATCGGATTAATCCGAGAGCTAAACGTTCGCTTTAGAACGTTTTCGCGCAAAAATTGGAGCGAGAGGATGGAAATGTCAGCCAGCCTACTCAAGCCCTCAATGACCCGATACTGCATTAAAGTCAGCACAACGATAATATATGCAAGACTCCTGACAGCGTTAATATGTAATATGTAAGTGCAGATAAAATAAATTTAGTAATGGATATTGCCGTGCAAACATGTACTACTCTGTGACTCTGCCCCACGGGCGCCCCGTGGGTTGTGCTTTCCTGGGTGGTATTCCCAGGGCAGTGTCATGTTTCTGCTATTAGAGATTTCTGTTTCCGGGTTTTCGTTTCGCCATTCAATTCACATAGTTTAGTGTTCTTACAAAAAATGGTTTGAGAGGTTTTCGTGACCAGAGGAGTTTCGTCTGACGTCCGCGCTCAGGTGCGCACGAAATGTAAACACAGGCTCTAACACATATCAGAGGTCTACCAAAGACCCAACTGCGCTCTACTGGACTCTTTACTCTTTGATGGCCACTCTCTATGCCAGAAGCCACATAGAATACAATGCCTAAATGGAACAACAACAACAACAACAACATCAGCATGTCTGTTACTGCTGCTGGAAGAAGTAGACGACAAACACACCAGCATCAGCAGCCACAGTCGTTCCATAAACGACGGTGACGACACTACCAATACTGAGTGGACATCCAGTGTTGACACTGCTGTCAAGTCAACTTTGAAGACAGAATCAACACACAGCCGCCAACAGACACGTTCACCTTGAAAAGGGATTGACATGGCTGTCGTATGAAAAAAGTGACCTGGGCTGTAGTGTGTGGTGGCTTACGGTGCTGTGTCTCGCCCAATGTGTTTGGTAGGGAGCGTTCTGCGTCGATATCCCTGGGACACCCGTTTCCAGCAACCGTTTACAGCCTTGGTCTCAGGTGCGAGCGGCAATGTGAAATATTTCTTTACACGAGCCTCGATACAACACGCTGCCACGTACATTCCCTCTGCGCCGCAGGTTGTGTGGTGTAAGGCCGAATCGCAATCGCCTTACGACAGAATAACTATGATGGAATCCGTCAGCAATACCACCCATCTTATTCACCGCATCTCATATGGCGATGTCACCAGCAGATAATTTGACATCCTCTGTCTGAGCCTCTGTAGACCGCCCCTCTGCGGTCGGCGTCTCTCTGCCCCAAGACCGTGTCTCTGTGCCTGGTACTCACTTTTCGGCGCCTTGTGGTCGCGCCTACGCGTCCCTTCCAGCTAGTACATCATTATAGCGCATGAGGTGTATTTCACCGTTCTTTAAGCGTTCTACGTGCAGGAACAGTCCAATCGGTATGAACTCCCCACCTGGTATTACCCATCACTCACACCCCTAGTTAAGGCTTTCACCAAACATACACACATCACAGCCCACAAATCATAAAACATTTATTTATTTAGAGACATGTCAAGAGAAGTCTTACCTGACAGACATGTGGGCTTCTACTGATCTTCGATTGTCTGATCCGTCTATTTTGATTAGGTGTCCTTTTTCCAGAATTTTCATTGGTGGAGAAGTCCCAATCACATGTCCAATATACAGGTAAAAAGCAGTACAATGCATATTGGGTTTTAGTTACAAATAAACTCATAAAAACAAAGACATTATGGACAACTATAAAGCTTTTAACAGGAAAAATATGTGTTTTTTTAATGAATTTTTAACACATGCATGTAACAGATATATAAACAAAAATGTATTTTTAAACGATAAATTGTTAATAATGTTATACAGTCGCAAGTAGAAACAATTTAGATATCAATATTATTGTCGCAATGTATGTTTTGCTGGGTTTTTTTCTGTTTTATTTTCTTATTCACAATATCCCCCTGTTTCTACAAAAAGCACACGACAGAATGAAATACATTTCTAGGGACAGTTAAGCTTCAAATCCTTTGAGCGTATTATTGCGTTGTATGGCTAAACTCCTAGAATTTTTACAGATATATATTGTAGCAAAAATCGTAAATGATTTAAAAGATCCTATAGGGTTCTTTCCATAGAGACATATTAAAACTCCAACATGCGTTGCTTGACGTGATGGTGGTATTAAATACACCCAATTTGTAAGTGGTTCTCTTGCTGAAGCTGACCTAAAACGTGTCGTTGTCGATGAACGTCGTCTGTCGAAAACAGGGCGAGTTTAGCCATTTGCGAACCACTTTGTGTCGCAGATTAGGACCTGTGTATGGTTGTCTACATTGGTGATGGTTTTGCCTTAGGATGAGTTTCATGTTTTCACGAATCAGCTGTGTGTAGGGACCCACATCAGCTGTCCGGAGGGACCCACATGAGTCAGGTTGTCTGCAAGGGGCTGGGAACAGGTACTGGACCAATATTGTATCACCTCGTAGATTTTTGCCACGACAAATCCGTGGTTGAGGTACATTGAAGGATTGGTGTTCACAGTAAGATCTTCTGACGAGAGAACTCCGAAAGATCCTGGTGTTTTGAAAAATGAGTGGACATTCGGCAACAACTTCGCCTCAGGGACGGCGTCCAACAGTGGGCTGGGTCCGGGTCTTGAGACGATATAACGGCTGAACTCGCGTATTAAGGAGTTGGTCATCCAAGGTCGATCTCAGAAGGTTAAATGGAACACACACTTCCACACATCCACACAGTCATACCCTAAAGATTTTATGTACATCTCGTTCTTGACGGTGGCGTAGCGTTGGGCCGCCCCCCACCAAAACCAACCCACACCGTCGGTATGTGCGAGTAACCAGCGGACGTAGTGTTCGTTTGACTTTTTCGGGGCGAGTAAGGCCAGGTACTAAACGTTAACGTCAAACCTCACAATCTTTTAACATCTCTAACCGTCACGAATATTGATGACGCCAGCTCGCGCAAAGTGAAAATGATGAAGGGGCTACCCATGATGTTCCCTTTCAAACAGGTGCACATGCCAACATCCCGTTCCTCTACCAGTAAAATATAATCCGACAGTCCTTGAAAAACGTTGCGAAGGGTCAAGGTATAGATACTGAAAAATTGTTTAAATACATTTACACCCAAGCCTCGATAGAAAACCGCCATTGTTTCTGCCGCTTTCATGGAAGGGGACACAACAAGCAAATCACATCGACAAACCTCTCTAACAGGAACCGGTAGGTATTCAGATACTCAACAAATCGTAAAGATTTAATGTAAGTAAAAACATCTGGGGATGTTGGTAATCGGGGACGCTCACACTAACACTCATCAGGATATGGCGATTGAGCCATTCTGTGTGACAGGGGCTCGGATTGTCAGAGGTCCCTAAAGGTTGCAAATACGCCTCGAAATCAAAACAAGCCCTGTGAGGGTTGGTGAGATAAGCGTTATACCTGGCCAACTCGCCACATGTTCTGAACACCCTGGCGATGCCAACTACACAAGAACGCTTTTATTGGCATATAGATTTAAAACATAAAGAGAACTCTTGAAATTTTGCGGGCTGCTAGATTTGGCGAGATTAGCGTGACTCACCTGTTGAAATCTTTGCGCAAAATGTTATACAGACATAATACAAATATAAACCTAGTGTCGTCTAAACAATAAACACCAAATCTGTTCAACGACGTCACCTAACAGGTGGCACCCCAGTCAAATGTTAAATGAACTTTTAACTGGCTATTCCGTCTAAACTATTAGCTCCAGAATGCTGAGACTAATTGGCTATGGTACATAAGTAGACAATTCCTACAACATGCATCCCGTTCAATGACATGACTTAACAGGTGACGCCACTGTCAACTGATACTTAAAATGGTGTTCGAACTGTTAACTGGCTACTCCGTCTGAACTGTTGGTCCTAGAATGCTGCAACTTGGGACACGCCCATAACTAGTCAATACCTACAAGATGACATCCAGTTTTAAAACCTCGCTATACAGAGGGCACTACTGTCATCGACGTTTTTCAACTGTTAACTGGGTTGTTAACTGAAATGTTAACTGGTTATTCCTTCTAAACTATTGGTCCTAGAATGTAAAGACTTAGCACAGGTACATAACTAGACAATGCCATGTTCCATGACGTTAATGGCTATTCCGTCTAAACTATTAGCCCTAGAATGCTGATACTTGGCACTCGCACATACATTTAGGATGACAGTGCCTACGACATGACATAATGTTCCACGACGTCACTCAACAGGAAGCACTACTGTCAACTTATATTTGAACTGTTAACTGAACTGTTAACTGACTACTGCGGCTAATCTATTGGTCCTAGAATGCTGCAACTTAGCATAGGTCCATAACTAAGCAATGATTACAATATGAAACCACGTTCCATGACGTCACTTAACAGATGGTGCCACTTTCAACTGTTAACTGAACTGTTCACTGGCTATTCCGTCTAAACTATTAGCTCTATAATACTAAGACTTGGCACTGGTACATAACTAGACAGTGCCTACAACATGAGACCACGTTCCATGACATCACCCAACAGGTGGCGCCACTGTGAACTTATACCTGAACTGTTTTCTGAGCTATTAACTTGCAGATTAAGCAAAACTATTGGCCCTAGAATGCTGCAACTTGGCACAACTACAACACTAGACACTGCCCACAATATGACTTCACTGTAAATGTGACATCGCTTTCAACGGCTACTTGCACTGTCAAGTGAACTGTATTCTGAACATTTAGCTGGCTATTCCGTCTAAACTATTAGCTATAGAATGCTAATACTTTGCACTGGTAACCCAGACTAAATTGGCGATAGTGTCTGGGCTCTTGCGAGGCTAGTATTGGAAATGCTATTAGTGTTGTACAAGAAATTCCAGCTGTGCAGTAGAGAATATCCCACCAGAGTAGTTAAACCCACTAGTGTAGAGTAGGAAATCCCATCAGTATACACGAATTGCCATCGATGTAGTGTTATAAAACCGTCCAATGCAACCAACTTGATATGTAATCCCTTTCGGGATGTTAGGCCGATAATAACCAATATTTTAGCCACACGGGGATATTCTATGCACTGAGAACATGAATTTCACAGTTCTTGAATGTGAAAAATACCCACAGTTAAGATCGAGTATTTACATTATTATTATGACAGACATCCTATGAAACCAATTTTCATTTCCTTTTCAGAACTTTACTCTGCACAACGTACAATGAATTTGATTTGATGAAGGCCATGGGTTCTACCAACCATCTTCTACCATCTATTTTTAAAGAGCCTGTTTGTATAATAGATACTGCTCCAGACGGCAAATTGAAAGTAAACGAGAATGTTGTTGGTCAACTAGTGAAAATAGAAAAGACAATCAACTCTGTGGCAATTGCTGGCCTCTCTCGCACTGGAAAGTCCTACCTCCTCAACCGTTTGGCGGGAAAAACGTCTGGTAAGTTCTTAGGGGCGCTATCTTTCAAATATATGCATCTCTAATGTGGTAAATATCCGGCGTGGTGCTTAGCTCTTAATAACTCCACAACAATATTAACTGGAAGTATGAAACCCCTCTCTGCATAGGCTACGGTAACATTGGGGACCGCGCACTCTTCTATAACATATGGTGTGACGTAGCACATAAAAATTCAGGCAACCAGATCAGTAGTATAGATTAAGTATTTCACCGCGTATTCTCTTCATGCATTTAACTCTACGGTCTGTTTCTATTTACATTTATGAGAGGCATCAAATTTATAAACCAATGAATGACATTATGTGTATACACATATAGACTTGTGGGTGACATTGGGTATATAAATGTATACACCTGTGGGTGACGATAAATATATGCAAGTGCACACCTTTAGGTGACATGACATATGTACATTGTATACATTTGTATTTAAATGTATTTACCTTTAGGTGACATTGAATATATGCATGTATACACTTTTGGGTGACATTAATTAAAGCATGTATACATACACTTTCGGGTGAGATCAAATCTATATAATATAGACCTGCGTGTGACATTTACTATATATGTATGCACATTTTGGTGCCGTATCATAAATGACGTAAAATAACGCAAACAAAATTAGTATTTTTGCAAGCTATTTAAATGTCATGGAATTTGCTTCGAAAAGGCCAATGACAATTTATTTCAGGAAGAAAGAATTATAATTTCAAAGAGAACATTATTTCGTTGTTTACGTGCTATAATACTTTCACAAATTGCAAAAAGGTAACTGTAGTTTATTTACACTATAAATATGTAGTGTGCTGCTTTGAGTGGAATTTTGCTTTTTTGCTCAAATCATGCTTTTTAAATCAGTTTCCTGCCTCCTCGTCGCTCAAAAAGCCGCTGGACACACATAACTCTAGCTTTACGTTCATGTGTGCTAAGTCAATAGTTATATGTCGGCATTTGTGTCACACTGACAAAGTAGGGAATGGAAAAGGGCCTTCACCCACTCCCTTTGTCAGTCTAGCGCACATGTGTTCGATGGGTTTCAGCCCACATGGGAGGCAGTAAAGGGTGGGTACTGGGCCATCTTCCATTTCTCACAGTACTTTAGTTTTTTTTGTTTCTTGGGAGATTTTTTGTATTTTTTTTTCATATTTTTTTTCATTTATTACAATTTTGCATGCGTATACCAGGCATTGAACCCGAGACGTTTGGCACATATATATATACAAATATATATATTATTAGTATAATTTTTTAAAAATATATATGTAGATAAATATATAAATCTCTCTTTTTATTGTTTTTCTATTCCTGTTATAAATAGTTTAGTTTATAAATGTTTTTGTCTCTAACTCGATTTTCATTGTATGTATATGCTCATTATGTTTATGTTTATTCCTTATGTAATGTCATTTTAGTTTAGTTTAGTTTAGTTTAGAGGGCCTCAGGAAAGATCAACATTAACTCACTGAGCTTCATTAGAAATGTATGATTTACCCTCACAAAATAAAGTTTTATTATTATATTACTATATACGTAAATGTCGAAACTGTCTTCCCCAATATGTCGCATCAACGAAACTGTGCCATAGCAGAACATGTGTTCGCTGTAGATAAGGATAAAATTCGAAACGACTTCACTGTTGGAGAAGAACCCATTTTTTCCAAAACACATCAAACTTTACCAACACATCAGGTATATCCCTCGTAATAGTACAAAAAACATGTTGATGTATCTTTACAGAAACGAGCAGACTAAATTTACTTCTTTTTATTGCAGTAGCGACATTAGTTTACTCATACAACAGTGGACATCATTTGTTACCGTTAACACATTTTTAAATGTACAGTTGATGTATTATTCTCTTAAAAATTTCAATTTTTAATCCATCAAGACATATTATAAGCATTGTACCCACTGATTGTTTATCACACGACAAACGTACATTGGCCAATGCAACGGCTGGATAACTTTGTGTTAACTTATGTAATCGAAATAATGTTAGGGTTTTGTAACCGAGTATGAACGTGGGTTGTAACTTTGTTCTGACTGGTCACAGCACATCTGTCAAAGCTAGGGAAAAGCTGATACATTTCTGAAAGACGGCAACGCCTCCGCCAAAGGCTTATAGATCGCCGTGTGATAAATCACTTATAGCATGTCACGTCCCGATTATGGTTATTTACATTGGACGCCATGCAAACCCAACAGGTACCACAAACATTCCTAGTCGTCACTGGCAACAGAAAGTACGACATAAGATCAGGGGAGAACAAAACACGGGACGCCACAACAAGTCTTAAACCTAAAACATCTTAGCTTCGAATGCAGGTGTAATCAGTAAGCTAACCACATCAATTAGCCACCATTAGTGACATATAAACAGCAAACTTTTAGATGGAAATGCATAACATAAAGAGTTAATATGAATGGGCTCTAGAAAATTTGTATCTTAAATTTTCACACATGACATGTTTATACACAATTGGGATAAAACATATAAAGATATTGAAAACTGAACTGCATAATCAACATGTTCTTACTTTATCTATGATCTATAAAGTACTCTATAGTCATATAGATAGCAACTTCGAATCCTCCCATTGCTTCGGAACCTTCGGTGTCAACCGTGTTATCAACCCCAGTAAACCTTTGATGGGAACTATATTCACACCTGAAAACGAAAGGCCGAAATCCTGTCTCGCGCAAGCCGATTTCCTCAAACAACCAGTGAGCAGAAAACACAAGATTTCTTTTGATCGTCAGGTATCCCCCCAAACTGTAAATAGACGCACGTGGTATATAGAGATAACTGTTGGATAGACCTAAAAAGAATATATACCGCTTGTAACAGTGCTGTCTATAGAGCTCCTTGACATCAAAGTGAAGCGGACAGAGAAAATGTTGAATTTTGTTTCTTTAGTCGCTTCGCCGCATTGATGGGCCAAATGATCCCAGTGGGCGGCTATCTCCTCGCGCAAGACCTGACGTGAACCCATGAAGTGTGCTTCTATCGTTTTCAGAATGCCATGTTATAGGCTTTAAAAAACGATTGCATTATAAAAAAACAACATTATATTCGACTCAGTCAGCAGTTTTTACGTAGGTCCACTTAAATCAATTTCATCGCATATCTTTTTCTGTAGGTTTTCCTTTGGGTTCCACAATCGAATCAAAGACTAAAGGCATTTGGGTGTGGTGTATACCTCACCCATGTCATCATGACCAGGTGCTGGTTTTACTTGACACAGAGGGCCTCGGCGACCCAGTCAAGGTAGGAAGTTTCCTAAATACAACATCTTTTCTTCCAGAAAATCATGATAAATCACATTTGTACATTAATAACCATGCTTTCGATATCTTCGTCCGCCTGCTGTTTATTGCAAATAACGGTACAAGTATCAACACTACTGAATTGTGTACACTTCCTTTTAAAACGCACAGTTAAAAGGGTCTGCTACGAGACATTGAATTTTAAAGTCCTTATGTTGACCTATTTCTTTTCTCAACTGTATAATTATAGTAGTTAACAAATCTGACCAGCTTGAATGTTTTTAAAACAAATCTTAAGACAAAACTGATAAATAACGTTTTGTATGCATTCTGAGCCCTTCCAAGTTCAGCCCGAGTAGGTCAGACTTACGCCATGATCCCGCTGCGATCTACAGTAGGCTACATCACTATAGCCTGTTGTTATAGATGTCTGGATGTGACATCACCTGACAATAGGTTGACTTCACACTCCGGGAAACAACGAGCATAACCGTAAACTTGTAGAACGTTATTTTTTCGAAAACTTGGTGACGTTTTATTTTTTCTTTTCATTACACTAGGGAGATAAAAATCACGACAACCAGATTTTTTCGCTTGCTGTTTTGCTGAGTAGTACTTTGGTTTTCAACACCATGACAGCGATTGACCACGGAGCTATCGAAAAGATTAAGTATCCTTTTCGTTATACTATGTTACACACCCAGACTGTTAGGGATTCGTGGAATTCTTACACAACAGGAGTTGGTTGCACCATGGTACAAACGTTAACTTACCTTGACAGCAAAACCCTCTAACTTTAAAACTCACGAAATATAATATTAGTAGTTAATTTTGTAAAGGACTTTTGTTGACATTTTAACTGCATATTAAATGAATAACGGGGATAAGAAGAATGGAATATTCATGCGTGTTGGTCATACAATGTTAGTCAACATTTGTGGATACATCATGCCGAGGTTCGATTGATTGCCGGCGCCGTATCCCGACAATATGGTTGCCCAGTGTTGTGCGCAGGAAGTGAACCGTTTTGGGTGCGGTTCTGAGATGGTTTAGGTGGCCATGAGGCATGGGGTGCCATGTTGCTACAAATATGGCAACGCATCCCCCAAGCTGTGTTCAGACGCATCATGCAATCCATAAGGAGACGTTGCGTCGCAGTTTTGGACGCTCATG
>JAVFBY010018684.1:0-13500 GCA_034781015.1 Tonicella lineata
GACTTTTGTCGTTAAACAAACAATTTTGAACAGCTATAGACCGCAAAAACATAGCATATAATTCACACTTTACTCTTGCTTTCAAACAATATCGGATCTAAAAAGCAGGTAAATCTTTGTTAACTAAACATATAAGTTGATTCTTGTAACATTTTTTCTCAATACACACTGTTGCTCACAATACTTAACATACGTTAAAAAATAAGCGTGCGTTGTATCCAGATGCGTAAACAAAGTACACCACCTTAAAGCATTAGCATTACTCAGACAGAGTTTGTGTACAGTCGATGTATCAACAATGTATCCACTCAGTATTTGATGCAACTAATGCATGCATAGACACACGTTCACAAGCTTTCCACATACATGGAGCTGCTCTACTCTTAATTAATCATTACGCAACCGAGGACAAAATCAATCAGCACCCTTTACCTCTCAACGTTACTTTCAGGAATAAAAAAACTGTTTACAATTCCAAGCATGCCCGCTAGCCAGCAATTGCGATGGGTTCAGGCAATGGGTTCAAATTCATTCAGAAAACTTCCAATCGCTGAGAATTTTAAACGGGCAAAGATCAAATGAGCTTTTTTAACTCCTTAGCCCATACTTGATGGGCAGCCTTTCAGTGCTGAGTATTCGACAGCGCTTGCCTAGCAGGAAATGAAGAGCTTCGCATGGCCTTCCAGACAAATTTACACTGTGTCTTAGATAGGCACGCAAGGAAAACTCTTTTTACAAACATTTGCCTTTTTTGCCACGAGATTGATAAGTATAGAACCAAGTCTGTCTTTTGGCCAGTAAGTCACGTCCTTGATGGGCATAAGAAAAATCCATTCAACATTGGTAACAAAGGCAGTGGTATAAACGTACACTTAGCAGACAGCCTGATGGCAATTCGTACAGAATGTCAAACTAGCGGATGTTTTACACTGTTAACAAATCTATCTGCACACATCGTAAAGATATGTATTTCGTAAAGTGAACAGGAGGGTTTGACAGATATTTACATACACTTAATTCGCGTGTTCCTTTTGTGGTTTTCAGGATTACACAATCACGTTATATCTAAATCAGTACTGGCAAGACGAGAGACTGAAATTCACTGACGACAACGTGTCCTTGACCTTGACAGGGGACTTTGCTGAAAAAATCTGGGTTCCTGATACGTTTTTTGCCAACGATAAGAATTCCTTCCTCCATGACGTCACGGAGAAAAATAAAATGATACGCCTCTACGGGGATGGGACCATCGTGTACGGCATGAGGTACACTGGCTTTTTTCTATGATAATTTTCAAACCAGGAAAGTTCAAAGAAGCTTTTCTCAGCGAGGCAGATCCTGATATTTTCATATTTAAGAAATAATAAAATGTTTACTCGAATCTATTGCACTTACCTTTGTAAGCGTATCGGTTATTTTAAACCTTGTTTTTTATTCTAAAAACTGAAACTTATATTGATGATAGTCCCTAGCGACAACGCTGACAAAGTGGATTTTATTTTCTGTTTTAGTTTGCTAAGCTACTGATTCTCATAAAATTATATTCACTTCCTAAATTGACTTGTTGCGCTAAAGAAACACGTTATAGTTACACATTCTGGCCAATAGTTGTTCCATTTGTTAATCAGCGTATTTGGTTGCCGGTCCAGTCTGACGCTTCGCGAACCACTTGATTGCTCTATTAGCTAGCGTGTCGGTTCTTTAATCTCTCGGCCGTCAGACGTGTTCACAACACGGCACTCGGCTTGAAAACACCACTCAGCCTATAAATCGCTGTCGTCAAATGAATGGTACTCCAGAAAACAACGGAAAACTTGTCGCCAAGCTGAGAGTTTCCACTCATCTAGTAAGTGCTTTGCTTACAAGATTGAAACTGCTGGAAATTACCGCTTGTTGAAACAAACATGGTATGGTTTTCTCACTTTTCTGGGTCGTTCTATAGCCACGTATGCAAATACATTGAACAGTTTGTGGTCCCTTTGAACTCATTTTGCATTACTTGAATATAGCAGAAATTTATTTTTTATTTTTATTATCACTCATTTCTTTAGGAAATTCAAATGTTCTATTAATGTGTGTTATTGTGGGGTTTGTTAAAGCATAGTTAATGAATTAGTAATGTCGTTTTTGTTTTACGTACTTTCGGTAAAATCGCTTTATACCATAGTTGTTGTGAACATTGACTGAATGCTATTTGCGCAATTGAGCAGTGTCAGACCTGTCATATCATGACTTGATTCTTACGAGAAGTGTAAAGAAACCGTGAACACTAAATCAGGAAAATTCCGAACGAGGTGTCACGGAGGTAATGTTACACGTCAGTAACATGATAGATTGCCTTGACCCGAACTGTGATCGAGGAACAATATATACACATCGCTCTATCAGGAAAGGCCACGCCGCAATAGTTGCCTTCCAAACGTATTACAGCTGAATCCATGAGCATCAGTGCTGTATAATGGCAATGAATTGGAATTAAAGAAGAAAAAAACTATTCCTGGCAGGTATATCATAGTTGAACGAGCCTAGCAGTACCATTCATGACTGATGGGAGATGGGAACCCGTTTTCCTCTCGGAATGTAAAATAATAATTAACTGTTACGTCCAACAAAACGGAGTATTCTGTAAAATGAGCAATATCTTTTCCTGATTAGAGTTATCCAAAAGGTCCATTTATCAATGTCTAAACTGATTGGAGAGGTACACGCGCTCCATGGTATAAAAGATGATTATAAAGATTAATTTTTTTAATAAAAAAGTAAAAAAAATATATTTCTGAAATTATCGGAGAAACTCATTGTGAGTGAATTATTGAATCTATCGACCGGAGAGCACTTGTTAGGAAATAGCTAATGGAAGATCTTTTCGACAATGGCCTTCTCTGGAATCACTTTACCGATCTCACGGAGACATTTTGTAGAAGGCCCTTTTGTCTAGTGGATCAGATTTTCCCTTCTGTTTTGGAAAAGCTGTCGTATTTTTGCTGTCCGTATTTCACTCTTTGTCCACTTCAATATTTTCTAGCGCTTCCTGTAAAAGTTTAAGTATGACAATCATGGAAAGTACTCCTGCCGGATCACAATCACTTCCAAATACAGGCTTTTATGTTGCCTCAGGAAATGCAGAAAGCGTGAAATTTTTAATTCGGAGGAAAGTCGACAGAACGAATCATACTAAAAAATCAAACCACTTAGCATATGACACAAAGTAACTCATCTGGCAAATTGAATAAGAAAACAGAGTAATGTTTGATGATAGGTGATGACCTGCATTGGAAGATGCGTTTGTTCATTTTAATACACTTTGCATATATAAAACAAACCAATATCTGATTTATAGTGATGTCACCGTTTCTAAAACAAAATGTTTTGTCCGATATTTACTGATGTTGTAATTATGTTAACAAATAATTTTTGTTTTCAGGTTTACAACAACTTTAGCCTGTATGATGGATTTGCATTACTATCCACTCGATGTTCAAAACTGTACAGTGGAAATAGAAAGTTGTGAGTGATCTGTTATCTCTTTTATGTTCTTATTTACCATTTTATTATTCATCCGTAGTACTCGTTAGCGCATATGTTATTCTGTTTTTATGTTGACATAACTTGCATTGGTAAATAAAACTAGCAGCAATTTAGGGGGCAATACGGTTTGTTTATAGCCCATTTAAGGGGCATCTGATCTGTATCTGGTAGTTTGGCTTTCGAGGTCGCCCGCAAGCGGCCATTGATGGTTAGCGGCCCTTCAGCCATAAATCAAAAAGCAATCTGAATGTATAATGGCTGCTGGCTGGATACTGTTTAGGCAGCCTGATGCTCGCTATATTGTAAACATCATTATAGTGGCTATTATAGTGATCTGAGGCAATGTATAGCTACGACCAACTAGGGAGCTACCCTCTTAGGTATGAAGAATATTCGACAATCAATTTCAGCTCACCAAGAAGAGCATCTCGAACGTATTACTGTAATATCAGAGGACATAATTCACTACTGACAACTTGACGATAAATCACTGCCCCCGTTCAGTATTCCGATAAGTACCCCTATCTTTAACAAAAGCGTAGTGGCGAAAACACTCCATCTACTTTAAGTAAAACACAGTCATGAACAGAATTTAATATTTTTCGGAACGCACATTAGAGGTGAATTTGAACACTGTGAGATTGCTGTTTACTCTTTGTAACGTATGATTCAATCGTTTTCTTATGTTTGTTTATGAAACAAAATCAAAGCAAAGACAGTATTTGTGGTAATATTAGAAGAGGGATATTTGTTTGCGGGTAACCTTAAATTTCTAATAAAGAAAAGAAGAAGTAACATTTATAATATTGTGTATATTTATTTAGAAATAAAGAAAAAAAAACTTTCGACTAGGGAATCTTTGACTGACAGTGCCAACACTCTACCGACTGAGCTACAGAGGCGGACGATAGGGAGACCCAAAGTTTCACCCAAGTAAAAGCTGCTAATCTTGATCTACTTAAAGCACTGACACAGAGACGATAAATGCGCATCTTTTTTACTTTTGATCTGCTGCTTGGCGTAACTGTGTCAGTGCCTTGTGTAGATAAAAATTGACAGCCTTTTCTTGCGTGAACTTTCGGGCCACTCTACCGTCGGCCTCTATAGCTCAATCGGTAGATTATAGGCCCTGCTAGCCAAAGATCCCGGGTTCGATTCCCGGTGGTGGCAAGTATAATGGTATTTCTCTTCATTTAGAAAATATGCATATGCCAGAACTATATTGTGGGTAATATCTTAAACAAAAGATTCAGCTTGGACGTCTGTGTACCAGTGCCTTATGTGGGTAAAGATATACAGCCTTTACTTGGGTGAACTTGGGTGGTCATTTTTCTTACGTAAAGCACCGACACAGAGACGCCAAATTGGTGTATAATCATATAAATGTAGAGAAAATATATATATTATATATAGCCAAATTTTCTTCCTCTACGTTTATAAAAAATATTTATATTTAGATGCAATATGTATATCTGCAGGTTTTTTTTTTAATATGCACAATGTGTTGCATGGTTAAACAGTTGCTGATACCTGATTTCTTTATCGCAGACGGTTATACGATGCAGGACGTAGCTATGTATTGGAGGTACGGCGAGGATTCGGTAGAAGGAATCGATAAGGTCGAGCTACCACAATTTACCATGGAAGATTATAGAACATTGGACAAGGTTGAGCAGCTTTTGACAGGTCTGTGCTTGAGGTTAATAAGCAGAACTCCGAATTTCCATACCATTAATAGAACGGACTGATTTAGTGGTCGCTAAGTCAGTTAACTTTTACAGGATCTTAATTTATACACTCAAAAGAAAATTCGTCGATAGGCTTTAATCAATATTCAAAAATGTGATTTACGAAACGGTCCTCTCTAGCTAAGTGGGTTTTACGTTCACGCGGATAACGTTAATTATGAGTTACAGCCACAAAATGTCAAGTCCGGTCAAAGTGGCTTTCTAGCGAGGCAAACAAAAGAAGAGCTTGCTTTTAGTCTTCTGTTCTCTTCTTAATTGCAATTTGACCCATTTCTGTTTTACTTTAATGGCACAACGATGGTAAATGAGATTTTAGATGAACTAACAGTGACCTTTGTACCGATTATGGAGGTAAATGAATAACATGTTTTAACCCTGGTTTTTAATAAACTTTATCAATAAAAATAAAACGTATCCACAATTCACTTGACACATTTTGTAACATAGTTTTGTTCGCACACAAATAAACTTCCTCTTGACATTCTAGGTGAATACCAGAGGCTGTCGTTAAGCTTCAAGCTGCAGAGAAATATAGGATTCTTCATTTTCCAAACGTATTTACCGTCAATTCTAATTGTGATGCTGTCTTGGGTATCGTTCTGGATTAATCACGAAGCTACGTCAGCAAGGGTCGCACTGGGTAAGTCAATTGTAGTCACCATTCGCGTCTGCTGTCCACAAGCTGGGCCATAGTAATTAGGCAACAAGGCTTTGTAGGACGGCTGTTCAACCCTAAAATTTCTGCCTGAGGCACAATACACCGGAAAATCCGGGACTGTTGAATTCAATCGAATAAGATGTCGTTGTATGAGAAATAGCGCACGTACATATACATCTGTGTTATCTTTAGATACGAATACATTTTTTCTTGTTTCTTATAGTATAAACGACTGATCACCACTGTAGTGGGTGGTTGGGCAGCAGATCCGAGGTGCCCTGGTGCTCTAGACACAAAGGGGAATTTGATGTCTTCCTTGTTCTGTTTTTATTGCTTCCATTGGCATTATTAGTGGTTTTATCCACCCATTGGTCTGGTACGCCGTCATATTATTGAGATACACCTGAGCACGGCGTTAAACTCTCAGGAAAGAGGGGGGGGGGGGGGGCGGTCTGTAGTCTTTTATTTCTCTTAGTGGCTCTTATTACGTTTCTGAATATTAATTGGCTTTTTACTGATACCCGTATTTTTTAAAATTTTAGTCAAGATTTTATATGTGTTTATTTTGCAGGTATCACTACTGTCTTGACGATGACAACAATAAGTAACGGAGTACGTCAGTCTCTTCCCCGAATATCCTATGTGAAGGCTATTGACATATATCTGGTCATGTGTTTTGTGTTCGTTTTCGCCGCTCTCTTGGAATACGCAGCTGTCAATTATACGTACTGGGGAGCAAGGGCAAAGAAAAAAGCCAAAAAGTTGAGAGAGAGGTCAATGAGATACACAGAACGAAACACTGAAGAAAATCAAGTTTGTGAGGTAAAATAATTTGAATTGATTCTATTAATTACACACATTTCCTAACAAGGATTACACACAAATGCCTCGGTTCGTCTTGTCCCATTCGTTCATCATGAGTGGATGCATTTGCAAATACGGATTTTCAATGTACATCAAGGCTGGGATTTAAAGAGACCAACGGTAATAACATTAGGCAGACTATAACCTTATCACGGAATAGTTATGGTAGGGCACGGGTGTGGATCATTACTCTGACTACCGCTGACAAAGAACTGCACAAATTAATTCAAGTGCAACGTATGGTTTGTTGTACTGCCTCTGTGGACTATTAATCAAAGTTTGGAGAGAGAAGTAGACAAATTGGTTCCTTTAAGCTGAACAGATGCAATTGCCAGACGGGTTGTAAATTAGATTACTCCATCGATAAAAACAAGTTCCATAGAAAGCAGTTTAAATTAAACAAGGGAGCAGCTGGATTAGGAAAAACAAGATTTTCTGTAGATTTAAAGCAAATGTTCAATCCAATTTGAAATTTAATATTCATTTATCACAATAACACTCAACCAGTTAACTTTGATAAATTGTTATTTGTTTTGATTTTTTCAGCGTGAACCTCATGATATCATTGAAATGAAGGATATCCGAATGTCTCCTATCCCTGGTCTAAGGAATCAACAGAATGCAATAGTGGATTCAGAGGACAGCGATAAGAGTGTTCCTACCTTCCGCATGACACCCGTCATACCGCGTACATACATGAGGGGCGGACAGATTCATACACAAGTTTACAGGCGCAAAAGTAGCACGGCCAGTATGCAGAAAAAACGTAAACTTCTCAGCAGTGTTAAAGAGAGGGCGAAATCGTTAAAAGTCAAAATACCGAAGGTGCAAGATGTGAATACAATTGACAAATACTCACGTTTCTTATTTCCGTCTCTTTTTGTATTGTTCAACCTGTGTTATTGGGGGTTCTGTTTAATTTAGATATCTGATGTGTAAATAGTGTTATCGATGGTAATCGCTAAACCATAATTTGACGTTTGTCTTTTTGGTTTGTTATATTGTGTAAGATTATATGACAGACAATTGCTGGCAAATTCAGCTAAAACGAATTTCTAGGATTATGTAAATTATCAACGTCCATTTTTCCATTTCTTTTTATCTGATCCAACGTAAGATATATTATAATCAAAATAGTGTGAACGTGAAAACAATTTTGAGGTAACGGTTTGACTTTTCCTAACGCTTCCACGGTTGCCCATTTTAGACAAACGTGACCAATTGCTCTTGTTTAATAAATTTTAGACAATTTGTGGCGGCAAATCTATATGGGTCTTGATACAGTCCGACTACCTCTTCTTTATTTTATGTTAGTATGTTAACCTTTATTTCCAAAAATACTGTCTTGTTTCTTTGTTTGCGTTTTGTAATTGGTGGTGGAGGGTTACAGTTTTTTTTATAATATTCTGGCAAACAGCCCTGTGGTTAAATCTGTTGTTTTCAGCTGGTGCACGAAACTATCATGACATAAAATCTCACTCTGCACATTGTTTAAGTGTTGCTGATGCCATGGCTGTTATATGTATGGGCCTAGTATTGCGTGACAAAACCATATAAGGCTCTGATGCTGATGCAAATGCAGAAAATATTGGAAAATGAAATCCAGATAAATGTATTACTTCATGGTGGTTTTTTTTTACCGTTCTTCGTCCCCTTTTATGATCGAATACTATGTCCTAAAATGTTGAACATGAGTTATAACATATTTTAAATGTATAGGCAAACAGACATAGTGTTGGCTCATTAGAATAATTCCTATATGTATAGATTATTTTTTATTGGTATCATAGGTGTATATGTATCTATAGATGATGGAAATGTCCCATGTACACACTAACTTTAATGTAAATGGTAAACACACTGTAAATACATTGGACTAAATTTGTATTTTTTGCAAGCAGAGCATTCTATATGAGTCATCACTTATATGCATTCTGGCAGAATACACTTTAGTTTAGTACACATACACTTATATGCTCATCTTTATTCAACTATTCTGTAAATAAAATTTTACAATGCTAAGTTTTGTTTCTGGTATATAGCGTAAATACTACAAGTGTTGTCCAGGGTATGTGCTTAAATCGGAGACTTTGTTTCCCAGTTTTCCTTTCCTTTCAGTTAAGTATCTATTGAAGCTGGTAGAATGTCGGCGGCTTTAGGAGACTCGCACAGGGCTCTAATTTCCGGTTGTCAGACTCCATTTGTGTCTGTGGGAATGCATTGAATTTGAGACGTGGAGTAACTGCCGGAATAGCTTCTTCTCGACATAAACCATCGCGGCATCAGACAGAGGTTTACGGAGGCTGTTTTATCGGGGCTTGAGCCAGCTTTTCGGTATTCTTGATCACTTAGACCGTGCTTACCAGAGATACCAATAACGTAATTCAGGAATGCTCTGATAAATGGGAATCCTGTAAATGCGGGGGACGCTCCTAAATGTCAGCATAGAAAACTACAGCCACTCAATAGGTAGATAAACCGAACGCAATTAACAACCTGATGAAAGAGCCATTGCTTACATTTAATCGCTATTTGTCAGCACTATAAACAACGAGTTAAAAGACTATAATAATAAGCATCTTATTTTGGTTTAGACTACTATTAATTTACCTTTGAACAATGTATTAATAGTACGGCTACCAATGAGATGTTTAACAAAGTAGAGCATAGTAACAACTCCGAAGACAAATAACGAATACACAGTTTATATATAATAATATATACCTAAATGTATCTTGCTGTTGGTTTGATGAATAAAATGAACCTTGAGTCAAATGTATTCGTTATTTTTCTTCGGATTTACTACTATGCTTTGCTAATTTATTTAATACAATTCTACTCTCCTTTTTTGTTGTTGTTGCTTAAATAGAGGTGTTTGTACACGCCTGGACAATGGTGTAAAACAATGTTTTAATCAGTTTTAGTAAGGAGATGAATTGCTTAAGCTCTTCTGGGCATTCTCCAGTTTCCACTCCTGTCTGCGGTCAAGTAACATTAATGACAAAACTGAATTGAACGGAACACACTGAAAGATTACTAAGCAACACGTACTAATATCAAGTTAATGTTGTAACCGTGTAATCTGATACTCTCAAAGGGAAATAACTTTGGCCAGGATGGATTGACGTTTTCGGAATGAAATGTTAAACATGTTCTGTAACTCGTCCGCTCTTTTGACGGAAATGTGACCTCGTACTCTGCTGTAAACCAGGCCCACCACCAAAATTGCTACTCTCAACATTGAAATAGTCATATTTAAACAAAATTTTACTGTTCTCAAGTCAATACATGAAATGTATCCATCGACCAAAAGCAGATTAACTTAGGAGAGTAATCCTATGATAAAACGTTGATACACTGTAAAAAATATTCCTTAACATCTTAAGGAATATTTCTAGAATAAAGTACCAGCGGAATATTCCACAACTTTTTCCTTAAGGACAATTTTAAGGAATATTCCACATGATTTTAAGGATTGTGACGTATTTTTAATGATTATACATTGAGACAACATAGTCTTACAGTCTTTTTTATGGAATATTCCTTAAATCGTTTGAGTTAAGGAATATTCCACAAATGTTTTCTTGGAATAATCCTTACTTTAGTTGTGGAATATTCCGCTGGTGCTTTATTCTAGGAATATTCCTTAAGATTTTAGGGAATTTTTTTTTGCGGTGTAGCCTTTTGTCAAGGCTGCTGGTCGAGCGTCGAAGTGGCTGATGGTATAGTCATGCTAGACAGATTCTCTCTAAGGATCACTGTTGAAATAGATCATCCATGTCCTTGCATATATGTATAGGATTACAACGGATAACATATCATCAACCCTGACTTGTTTATCAGGAATTGTCAAATAAAAAAGTAAACGCAAAAATTAGCCCAACTGGAATTTGTGATGATAATCCAATAAATACTGGATAGGGAATACCAACCAGTGCTAAATAACCATTTTTTTTTCTTTCTCTTTTTTTTCGCACAACTGAAAATGGTACTGATGGTTATTGCTGCTGCGAGTGTACTTATGTGTTCTCTCTTTTATATATAGATTAGCTTAAAATGAATTTAACCGTATTAGGCTAAAATAGCTCGCTCGAGTGTCCTCAAAATTCACCCCGTTACCACATACCCTATAACGCTATAGTTTAATGCACACGATAGCAGTTCTACAGACTGAATCTATGTATTTTGGTTATATGTGCAGAACAAATAAATGATATGGAAAAATATTTGTGCAATTGGGAAAAAGATTTATAAGACTTCTAACGAAGACGTTTGTTTGCTCAAATGGGAAATGAGACGTTTTTTTACTACAAGGTTTCGTGAGGCGTAGGCAGGTTTTCTCGGAAATGTTTACGTTTGTGTCAGGTGTATTATCCACTAACACGACTACAAATTATGGTTAGCATTATTGTGGGAGGAAAACTGGATAGAACCCAGACACACACACGACATTCGCTTGCTGCTGACAAGCTCACCTTCAATCCGCGAGAAGACTCAAACGGCGATTATTCTAGCGAGTTGGCCATTTGTAAGGAGGCCGCAAAATATACGTTTCAATAGATCATTGAATTAATAATGAAGCAATAAAGATCATCTCCTTTTCATGCTACCTAATCTGATCATGTTGTTTGTGTGGTGATATGGCTTAATGGATTGATAAAACATATTGATACACACATATTGTCAATATTGTGACACAAACATACATAAATGATGCCATTGACATACCACCATCCGACCATTTCCTCTTTGAATTACAAATTCAGTTTTCAGCTGCATGATGTATTTACCCAAGGTTTTTTTTACAGCTTAAACTGTATCTTTGACCAAACGCGTTAAAGGTTACATACATGTACACACTTACATATCATTTTGTTTTAGTGCTATGAAGCCAGAAGGCAAAGTATATGGCGCTTCCAAATGGTATAAATAAATAATAAATGAGTGTTAAAACAAAAAATGAACAGACTTTGTAAATGCTAACACAGTCAAACAAAATTCGACATGTTTGCGTTAATACAAGTTGACATGTGTTTCTCTATTCTGTTGACTAATAATGACTGATTGTGTTCACTGAAAATGACTGATTCTATACAATTCAACATGATACGTATTCGCATCTAGTGTTTCTCAAGCCTCAACATTTTTAAATTCTCGCCCACAATCTTCACTGTGTTTTAAAATTATTACGTATTACTTATAGCATGTCACAGGACGATTATGGGTTTGTCAAAGAGGGGTTGGGTAGCCTCAGAGTTAATAGAACTATAATCATCACTTGACATGCTATAAGTGATTTATCTTAGGAGGCTCTATAATTAGCCTGTGGAAGAGGCATGACCAGCGACCTCTCTGTGCGTCCTGTGTTTTGCATTTTGACGCATATACTAAGACCAATCAGCAGAAAGTTGCAACCCCTTTCATAATCGGTTACCACCTTTGTCTGTACATGAAATCTAACCATAGTAATTGGCTAATGCTCGTTTGTCGAGTGATAAAGGATTTCTCCGGTCTCGTGCAAACTAGGTAATTATTATTTCAACGGTATTGCTTTAATTGGTGAAAAAACTTTAACATCAGGGTCATTTAGATTGATTGATTGTGGGATTGATAGGGGTTTAACACCCTGCACAGGGGCATTTCACCTATATGACGGCGTGCAAGCCCAATGGGTGAAAGAACCACCCTTGACATCGATCACTGGCAACATAGAAAACGAGACAGGACAAGGATAGGAAAAACAACACAAACAATTTTGCTTCCTGATGTCCCTAAGCTCAAACAGAACTGGGATACGAGGAAGCTCCTACACGATTGTATGCAAGAGTAAATAAACGCAACACAACAGAAATGTGAAACGCTGTATGAATGCTCTGCACATTGAAAACTTACTGGGCCCGGTTGTTCAAAGCTCTATTAGCCTAACGGCCAGTTAGAGGAGGTTCCGTAACAAAGCAATTGACGTCATGCAACAATGGTAATCCATTGTTACGCAACGTGAACTGACTGGCTGTTAAGTTAACAGAGCTTTGAGCAACCGGCCCCAACGTTTACGAGCCTCCCATTGTTACTGGACGCATACACTGTAATGAAAATGAATAACGGAATAACCATTATCGGGTTAGATTTGAACCAATCAACCAACCAACCAGTTAGCTCCCCGGTATTGTATTGACGCTATATGTGCATCTAAGGACATCTTATAGCAAAAGGTGTCGATTGGTTGACTAATCACACTGTGACTTCTCGACATTTGAAAATGTTTGCTTGGAAATTCCCCTGAGACTGACCTCGCGAGCAAGCGTAAGCAAGCATCTATGTTTTCCACAGCACCATGCTTTATTGCTTTTTATTGAGCTATTTAAACACTGGCCTTCATGAACCTACTGTACCTGACGTCATTGGACATCGTTTACGAGACTAAGCTCAACCCTTCACGTGATTATCACGTCACATTCGGGACACTCCGGGTTTACCTTGTCGGGGGTGCCCCGACTATGACGTGTTAGTCACGTGAAGGGTTGAGATTTACACCAGAATTAGCACGGAGATTGCTTATGAATGTCAAACAAAAACAACCCACCTCGGCTGATTGATTTCTAACTTGGTGTTTAACGTCGTAGTCAGGATTATTTCACCTATATGACGGCGGGCAAATTCGGCAGAGTCGGGGGTCCCCCGGGGATTCGTGCGAACGCAGCC
>JAVFBY010018795.1:0-13496 GCA_034781015.1 Tonicella lineata
GAGTACCGCATCAGTACGGATTTGGGAGCACGCAGACACGCCGTAGCACTTTTAGTGCATGCAGAACTTTCTCTGCGCTCGGGCTACGGATTCACCCCAGTACGTATGACGCGTGTGCCCTCTACAGCCAACGTGCGCACAACGTACTGATTCCGTGAGTCTTTTGAATTTTTCCCACAGTCACTTGCTCTACGGACGGCGCACTTAGCACGTGCGTGCTGCGCACGTTATAAGTGCGTGGTCTGTGCTTAATCTGCACTTCCCCAGTTCAATTTTGCAATGAGCACGCATAACTCACATGGACCGTAACGAGTAAGCGCATGCTCAGCACTTACAACGCACATTGTACGCACTTATTTCTGCAGTATATATAAAATCAGAGCCTGCGGGCCAGGAAGTACGTCAACGCACGTCACTCGCACGGTTGCGCAAGTTGTTAGTACGTGGCATACACGCCACGCCTGGCCGTGAGCGGTTCCGTGCGTCGTACTTTGCGCACGTGGTTAAAGTGAGTTGTACGTGCTTACATTAACGTGGTCACAACGTACGATCTTCGAGCTTGTAAGTACGGCCTCCGTGAGATAACGTGGCAATCGCTCCGAGATCTTACGTTGTAAGCACGTACAACTCACTTAGCACGTGCGCACATTACGATAGACGCAACCTGTCACGGCTAGGCGTGGCGTGCTGGCCACGTTCTTGCACCTTGTGCAACTGCGCGTGTGACGAACTTCTTCCCTGCTCTTGCCACTCCCTCCCCACGTTTTCAGAAAAACGTGGCGGCCACGGTCTCCCCAAAAAACGTACGGACTAAAAACACGCACGGTGGGTTGTGACCTAGGCTTTAATTAGGACCAGTGCAATGGCTAAGACTAACCTAAAAAATAAAAACAGTCCTAAATTTATTAAAACAGGCAAACTTTATTATAAAACCACTCATAATGCTGACTGCTAAACTGCTCAGTAAATATATGTACATGAAGCATCATTCAATCAAACAATTTGCTGGATAGTAAGGGAGCATGTCAAAATAAGGAACGTTTTTTCATTCGGAACGGAACTGGAACTCTTTTAACCGGAACGCCTGTGTTCCACAGGAACGGTAGAAAAAAAAACAAAAACTAAAAATGGACAAATTAACATATTCTGATATTCATGGATGTAAAAAAACGTTCCAAAAAAAATCCAAATACATTCAAAAAGGAAAACTGGTCTTTGGAACGACAATGCATGTCAAAATGCCTAACGGCTCAGAACGGGTAAAATCTCAGGAGCGGATGCATGGTTAAAAACAAACGCCTTGCTGTTCCGACGGAACAAAATGTTCCCTATTTTGACATGCTCCCTAAATTGGTCCAAAGATGGATTGGTTTGTGAAACGCTGAAACACTAACCTGAACATATCCATATTTGAAAATTGCAGTATAAACCTGACAAAACATCTAGCTATTGAAAAACCATTGAAAAAATAGAATTCTATACTTGATTCTATATTTCAAGCAGTGCTGCAGTTCAAAAATTGTTTTCCAGTGATTCAACAGGATCGAGCTTCCTGATCTACATTTAAGAGGCACCAGAAAGCTGATTTTTGTTAAGGTGTTCTGTTTTTGGTCCTGTCCTGTCTTTTATACTACTAGTGAATTCCAGGGTGGTTTCCTCCACTCATTGGACTGGCAGACTGTCATATATATATATATGGTGCTAAACCACTATCACTCAATCAGTCTGGAATTTTTTAATGTAAATACTAAATAGTACATTTATCTTTGGGTGGTTTACATATTAATAAAATACTAATCCATGCAATAATATTAAGGATGAAACTTCTTTTTGTTAAATTTAAGTTAAAAACTTAATTGGAGCAAGTGTTGCTAATTTGGTATAAAAATAAAAACCCCATAACAATGGTTGGCACATTTTTTAACATAAATTAATTGCAAAAATTAAGAAACAATTTTAAATTTATTGCAAAGGTATTAGACACAGTCAAGTCTTTTATTGTAGTTTATTTACTTTAACACGTATTAAAGGTGTTACTTAAATTAACCCGTTTAAGCATGTCCATTACAAGTTACAACAAGACAGTCCTTTAGACTTTGAATTTTTGCCAAAAATTCCCACTAAAAGGGTGATAAAATACAGCTGTAATTTTGCACAAGAGTAAATAAAGTTTAATCATTATACTTCTCTGAAGGCATCAAGTGAATGTCACACTATTGGTACATACAGTGTGTTGATTGTTGAACAGTCTAGTCCAGTTTAAGATATTGAATGTTTTATTTATTTACTATGTATATCTTGATGACAACAAGGCTTCCCAAGAAATTTTTTTAACGAGATTAAAAAAAACACTCCCCTCAATATTTCTACTCACTCACATTGGATGGCAAGAGTGTTTTACGAGCACCTAAGTGATCAGTCTAGTAAACACAGCAATCTTAGAACTATTGAGCCTTCATTACCTTGCACAAGAATAGAATAACTCCAAAGAACAAAGTACTAATTTTGATCTGACTTTCAGCTTAAGGACAGTCATTATTGTTATTTTGAAAGCCCCAGTACGGCCAGTAGTATTCCTCACATACTGTCAAACACGACTGACGAGCATACCTTAAGTATGCTGAAAAAACCCAGTGTAAAAAAAAAAAAGACCTCCCAAACCATTGGAAATAAAAAAAACTTGCCACCTTCAGCTTTGTACTCAGTGGTGTAATGACAGAAATGATGATACGGTGTTGAAAAATATGGTCCATATTGTGGTTTGTATTATATACATGCTTATATACGTCTCGTAGCCTTTTTCACAAAGCAATCCGCGAGTGGTTGCCGTTGGACAGGAGCTTGCTGCTCTTAGAGCTAAAATCCACCAGAGTGCTGATATTAACCTGGTGTCCTGTCTTTATCCTTTTCATCTTATATGTTGCCATTTGTTTCAAAGGTGGTTTCCTCATCCTGAATTGCACATAAAACGCCCTCTATTACATGTACCTTCAAAAATGTTTTCAATAAACTTCTTGTATCATTGTGTGTTTTGCTAGTACATAATCAATCACCCGTCCAACCAGAGATGGACCAGCCAGACCATAAAGATTGAAGCCAGACAGAGCTACTTAGGGTTGTCGGTTGACTGTTTATAGTGGCTGCCTTCCTGGTGCGTTTGCACATGCTTTTTACGCTGTACATGTACTAGCAAAACAGCTGATGATAAAGGAAGTTGATTCAAACCATTTTTTAAGCTAATCTAGGGAGTTTTATGTGTTATTCAGGCCAGCTCAACCAGATCACAGCTGTCCATGCGGTAGGATTGTGTCAATAGCACATCCACAATGTTATGACATGGCTACATGTAGTTTCTGTTATGTTCAGAGTTCTGAATATATTACACTTGGTTCTAGTTTCTCTGCAATTGTCTAGTGATGTTATGGTATTCCATTAATAATTTGATATGCTATATTATGTATTTCAGCGAGTTTATGGAACAATGTCAAAATCCACTTCATCTACGGTATGTTCCATGTATGAATAAGAAGTAGTCAAGTTATTTTTAAAAGTCTTAAGCTCGTAGTATTCTATTTTCTTCACTGGTAGTCATGGTAGAAGTAGCTTTGTAGACTCGTAGAGTTTTATTTTCATTGCATATTTTATTTGTTCATCAGGTTTTTATTCTCAACTGTCTGCTTTGAAGACCCATTTGATTGGCTCCAACTCTCAAATCTTAAAATAAATAGCAGCCATTCCTATAATAAATGGCCGCCATTCCTGCAATAAATGGCCCACATTCCTGTAATGAATGGTTAAATTCCTACAAAATATGGCTGAATTCCGGCAATAAATGGCCCATATTCCTGCAATAAATGGCCCATACTCCTGCAATAAATGGTCCAAATTCCTGCAATAAACGGCTGGATTCCTATTATAAATGGCCCAAATTCCTGCAAGAAATTAACCACAATTCCTGCAATAAATGACTGAATTCCTGTAATAAATGGCCCACATTCCTGTAATAAATGGCTAAATTCCTGTCCTGTAATAGAGTGACAGATTCCTGTATTAAATAGCTTACATTCCTGTAATGAACAACCCAAATTCTTGAAATAAATTATCCACTTCCTGCAATAAATGGCCCTCTTTCCTGCAATAAGCGGCCTACTTTCCTGCAATATATGGCCCACATTCCTGCAATATATGGCCCACATTCCTACAATAAATGGCCCACATTCCTGCAATAAATGTGCACAATCACTAAGCTTCAAATAATGCAGTGGGGTCTATTTCTCTAAATAAAAATGAGAAATATTATGATAAAAAGTAAGCCTAAAGACTATGTTCCATTTAAAGAGAGAATGATATAAATAAATACTTTAGTTCCATTGCATATCCTTGTTCCGAAGATGGGATACATTTTTTATCTGAATTGATTGCCAACCATTTGTTAATTTTTTTAATTGAGAAATAAAATACTTTTAAATAAGTATGTCTGACAGGAGTTACCACAATCTTAAGACAAGTGACCGAATGTCACAAATTCTCAAATTAATTATTGTAACTCCCATGACTGACACAATAATTGATAATGCAGGTCACAAAACAGTATTTTACTTCTATCCAGTCACATCACTAACAGAGGCTATTTCCATATTTTTATCCGTGGAAGATAAAATAGGACTGTGTTTAGAATTCACAATTTAGACTAGTTCATTATTCAGAATAGAATGGGTAGGTTAAGGTTGACCTACTGCTCAGGAAAGTCAAATAAATGTGGAACTTTTTATTTCCAAACAGATTGCAGAATAACATCTTTGATTGGCATTTAGAAGCTGGATGTATAAATTACAACACAAACACTCGTGGATTTTCAACTTCTTCATTTATTAAAAACATATATAAATTTTTGTGATTCAAAATTTGTACAAAAATTGCTTGAAAACGATCCTAGTTTTATTAGAATGCAAAATGTCTTGCACTCAACATGTGATGGAAAAAAACAACAAATTGACATGATGTCAAAGCGGGCAGCGGGCTTATTTTTGAGAGCTGAATATTTTGATTGAAGTAGGTGACATATTAAATCATACCGTCTCACCTCATGTGTCAGGACACTTGGAACAATCCGCCAGGCACCTTTATATGTTGAGTTTAATGTCCCTGTTTTTCCTATGCTAAAAAGTGTAAATGTGACAGACGTTTTAGAATAAGAGCTGAAGTTTTAATTTTTTAAACTTTAGCTTAAATTTAGTTAGAACATACACTACAGAATATATCTAAACAAAAGATTTTATTAATAATAATAAATGTATTTGTAAAATTTTGTTGATTTATGCACTTTTGTCAGATTGTGAATATACTGAATTGACAGACTAAACCAAACATTTGGCCAGTCTGGTGACAAACATATGACCAGTCTGGTGACAAACATTTGGCCAGTGTTGTGACAAACTTTTGGCCAGTCTTGTGAAAAACATTAGGCCAGTCTTGTGGCAAACATTTGGCCAGTCTTGTGGCAAACATTTAGTAAAACACCATGCTGCCTGTATGTGCCCGTGTAAAACACATTCCCTGGAGTGTGTCGTACATGTAATTCCCAATATAACTAGTTTAGTTTATAGTTTACATCAACATGTAGCAAAATAAGAAAGAACATGTCACTAAAGTACATGTAATCTGGGTAGTTTCTAGACGAAAAATTTCAGATGCCTGTCCAAAATAGTTCCTCCCACCCAAAGAGCTCTTGTTTGAAGCATATATGGCAATGACAAAACAAACGGGTTCAGATGACAGAAAAAATATAGAGCCATAATAAGAACAATGTTCTCATAACACTTTTCATTAATTTGCCTTGCCTTTGTCACATTTTTTTGTGGGAAAAAAATAATTTTATAGGCATTATTTTGGGCACACATATGTTTTTGAGAACCCAAATTGATACTAGAAACTGCCTTGTAAACTGTAACAAAATTATAAAACTAAATATGCTTTACATGATAGTGAGTCCTGGCTTACATTGTTATCTAAAACTTTGGATATTAAAGCCTCTCATAATAAAGTATTCTAAAAACTGAATATTAAAATTTAAAATGTTGGAATATTTTTTGGCCCTGGCACACTGTAATATAGAGATTTTTGGTTCACTTGTCAATCAGACTGGGACATACTGAACTAAATTGTCCATTTGTGACAGTCTTGTGTCAAACATTTGTGAAGTCTGATATTAGCACCCCCATGGAGTTTTTCATAATTCCAAACATAACTAAGCTTGTTTGGTTAGCTTAAGGATTTACAGGATTAATTCTGTCAGTTTGGGTTGTCAAGGATTAGTGTTGGACAAGTTTAGACAAGGCTTCTGTCCAGGGCTGGCTATATAGTTCACTGTAAGTGTAAACTTTGTCATACTTGTTCCTGTTAACCACTGGACAACACATCATAATGGAGTACCAGGTATGCAGAGGTTTTTCTCCTGTGATCAAATTGTTTGGAGATTTATACAGATTGATTGATCTTGTTTTGGTATTTCCTGGGATATACATGTACATGTAGTATTCATACCTGGGATATAGTATCCATACTATATCTCTTGTATTACCAGAGAATACTACATGTGTTGCATATACATGTACATATGATATATTTATACACAAACAAAACTAACCTATTGTGTGACTTTTTTTTTCACCAATGGTTTACCATCAGGTGTGGAGCAATACTTATAAGTATGGTTGAATAAGGTGCGCACACGGCTTTTCACATACTCTGCTTTACTTTTTATCTACAGAACCCAGGAACATGTGTTAAGATAGCAAGTCTCGGGATAACATGTTCTTCTACATGTACCTAGAAAATGTAATAGACAGCCAATAGCCCATCTTGGTGACACAGTTGTGGGTGGTAACTGGGTGCTTCATGATGCCCTGGGGGTCTCAGAGTTGAAGCATGACAAAACCGACTTTGCTGTGATGACGTTTTTCATCCTCCCCTGTATTTTATACTGCCAACATGGGACGTGAAGGGTGGTTTTATCCACCCATTTTTGTTTGGTCACTGGATACATGTATTTAGGTGAAATATACCTACCCCTGAGCACGACATTAAACACGAACCAACCAATCAATCAATCAATCAATGAAGCAGTCAGACTTAAGACTTGAAAAAGGAAGGTCACAAGTCTCTTTGGCATGGCAATCCGCTTTAAAGAACTGCTTCTATCACCTTATTTTGCTTTGTTAAAATTTTTAAAAAAATATATAAGCCTGTGATTATAAAAAATGGGTTGTTGACATGGGTACGTGATTCAGGTGAGTGGGTCTGGTTGACTGATGCTCCCCTATTGTCCCTAGATGTAAGGGGCAACTTGAATCTTGATTTGTTTGTTTTTGTTCCAATGTATATTCCACACTCTTGTAACATGGAAAGCTATGGTACCTTGTGTAAAACCATAAACAAATTAATCAGATCCTGCTTTGGTCTGGTTGCTCAAAACAAAGGCTGGAGCTGTTAATAGCAAGATTAAATAACAAAACATTGATTTTGAGATACACCTTCAACATGTTGTGGCGGGTGGTTGGGCGGGAGCTTCCGCATGCCCTGGTTTTCTTGGATTTAAGGGGCATCAGGAAGTAGGGTTTTTTTTGTGTGGTGTCATTTTTTTATCTCTCTTTTTTCCTTTTTATGTCTCGTCTTTCATGTTGCTAGTGACATGAACAGTGGTTTCCTCCACCCATGGAGATGGCACGCCGTCATATAGGTGAAATACCCCTAAGTACGGCAATAAACCCAAATCAATCAATCAATCAATCAACATGTTTTGATGTCATGTAGTTGTGAATAGGATCCCTCCAAGGCATGGATACTCAAAACAGAGACTAGCTGTTAATAGCAGAGATTAAATAACAAAACATTGATTTTGAGATAGACTAGACCTTCAACATGTAGGGACGTCATGTATTTGTGAAGCTAAACCAGCATTAAATTTAACAATGTTTTGATCATCAATTCCCAGTCGAGCTTGTTGTGATCTGGTTTAATTGTGAGGAATGTGATATTCTAATTTGTTTAGATGTCGGGTGTAAATTAACACCGTCGCAATCTAGAAATAAATTAGCATATTTACCAGACCGTTTGTTTTTGCTTCAAGGTGACTGAGGCTAATTAAGTATTCCACTTCATGCCAGGGTTTACCTGTGTAACGTGATACTTCCGTCAGCTTATTTTTGCTTTTCTACAAACTGACCGTGCCTGTAATAGCCACATGTATGGTATATTAGTTGTTGTTTAAGTAGAAGTTTGTGTAACAGTTGTAGTTAAGATCTAGTTGCAAAACAGTATTTTTTCTGTTATGTATATATTGTGATAATGAAATAATTATTGTGTCGTTTAAAAAGTGTTAATATTTTCGTTATTTTGGAATAACACTTTCCTAGAACAGATTCTAGTTCAGAAAATTTAGCCCAGTGACTGTGTCAGGCACTTAATTGCCAGCAGTAAATGCCGGCTAGATAGACTACAAAAGTGAGAAAATGTCTAGTTCGGGAAGTTCAGATGAATTTATCCCAGTAGTAGATGAAAACTGGACAAGAAGAACTTTAGATCAAGCAAGTAGCGTTCAATAGAAACCGGATATATTTTTATCTTACAGAAAATTTCAATTGTTGATGTTAAAGTACATTGTATACTGCTTTATATTTATTTTATTTTCTTGTGGTTTTTCCTTTTTTTTTTGGTTTTAAGTTTTTTGTTTTTTTATTTTATGAATTTTTATAATTCATTCAATACAAACAACTAAAGATATTTTTTATTTGAAAAAAATATTGCATACCCTAGTTGATTTTAAAATTGAATATAAAAAAATAAACATTTTGTTTACAGCTTAATTTACCAAATTGATTATACTGTACACCTTTCAAAAATAGATTTTTTTTAACACTTACAAGCAAGAAAATTTTCATTTTTACCCATGTTTCTAATGTTTTAATTTAATTAATTGCTCAGGCATTTGCATTGAAGCAAAAAAAAAATGTGTCACTTTATTTAAGTGTATTAATGTTTGTTTACAGTTGGAACAGTCGTTAAAAGGGGAGGGGCTAAATGGAGGAGACCACACCCCCAAGCCTCTTGTTCAGCAGAATATTGACTTGAGGCGTAAACTAGAGGAAGAACATAACAGTTACAAACGAAAACTCCAGGTTTATGAAGACGGTCAACAACGACAAGCACAACTAGTTCAAAAATTACAAGCTAAGGTAGGAAATCTTGAGAAAAGGCAACGTTTAATTTATAAATCTAAAACTTAGCGGTTATGTACTTTTTTTTTAAAAAAAATCCACTATAATACTTAGCAAAATATGCCTCACAAGATGGTTGATGGCTTGAACTCGATCGAGCTTGAACAACTCCAAATATAAAATCACAGATTTCCAATATTTTAAATATAACATGATGAAGACTGAAATAAATAAATTAAAATTTGCTACAGGTGTCTTGGCTTCAGGGATATTGATTTACTTTATTATTTAAAAAAAAAAATGGCTATGCCACAATGGCTTTATTAGTAATAGCTTTGCTCTTAAAACTCTTTGGTTTGCATGTCCAATCAAAATTTAATTCCATTTTATTCTTAAAATAACTCCAAAAGAGCTCCAAAAATCCATATATGGATAAATACCAGTAACTTCAAATGCATGAATTGAATAGTTTACTCCGGCTTCATGTCACTTTGAGTAAAATAAACTTCAATAATCAGTTTTTCTCAGCACAACTTTTAGTAAAACTTTTCCAAAAAACCCTAAGTAAATTGAAGTATAGTTGTAATTTGAATGAAAATCTTAAATTCTGTAGAAAAAAATCTGTCTGCTTTAATTAATTGACAATAATTATTTTGTAGCTGTTGCAATACAAGAAAAAATGTCAAGATATGGAATGTATGGTGCGCTCCAAAGATTTGGACCTGCGTCAATACGGTGTCAAGGTACTGACAAACTTGGACCAGGTGTTATTTTGTTAATTACAGGTGTTAATTAGTAGATTTATTTCTCCATCCAGGTCATTCAGTACAAGGAAAAATGTTTCGAACTCGAGTCCGAGGTGAACAGATTGCGGAACTCTTCGGTAAGGGAGGGAGGTTTTATACTCTCTCACACAGGTCATAATCGGTATTGGGTTGTCGTGGTAACTAGTGTGGCTGTTGTAAAATGTGATTTTCTAATCTTTTTTGATCTCACCTTATGGTTGCTCACTGCTCTTTTTAGGTGCTTGACTACAAGCGTAAATGCGCTGAATTAGAAGCGAAACTTGCTGCTTCACTGCGTGGTAAATTGTCATCACAAAATGTTACTAGGGTGGTAACCGTAAGTAAAAATCGAATCCAATCAGTAGGATTTCTTACATAAAATTAGCAATAAAACACATAGCCTAGGAATTGTGCAAATAATTTCTTTCTGGTATATTTTGCTTGAGATTGTACTAGTTGCCTAATTTATGAGAATAGATTAGGTAATTAACTTAAGTTAGATTTTTGGCTTTTCAAATTAAATGAATTGTGTCCATTTAACATCAAGCTGTAGATTTTTATTATCTGTTTTCAAATTTTATACCAGGCCATGTTGTGGCTCAGTAGGTTGCTTATTGGACCGTTGAACCCCCTTCAATGCCCACACAGGTTCAAGTTCGCCTGTCAACCTTTATCATAAGGGAAGTTTTCCCGTAAACTACGGAGATCGTACATCAATAATTTGCTTCTTTGATCGTTTCAATTTCCCTGGATGCTACATGTACATTCAAGTTAATTAAAGTCACTTTTTATCAGATTTTTTACAAACATTTTTTTGACGAGAGCTTCCTTGTGCTCACAGAGCTAAGGGACATCAGGAAGCCAATTTCTTGTGCTCTCCTTTCTTTGATGTTGATGGGGACGTCAAGGGTGGTTTCCTCACTCTGTTTGGCTAGCCTACATGTCAGTGAAATACTCCTAACCACTGCTAAGCACACCCCAATCAAATTCGTCACTTCATTTACATATCGTCAGCCTGCTAGGATAATTGCCTATCTCATTATTTGGAAAAAAATAAGTCATTACCCATAGCACAATGTATATGTTGCAAAATTGCCCAACTCTTAGACCAATCACAAATCTCATTATATAAACACAACAGTGCATATCTGCAGTATGTCAGATGAGCAATTTGACACTAGTTTTTGTGTTTTTCTCAAATGAGTAAAAATGAGTAAGACAATTATCGTAGCAGGCTGACGATATACATGTAGGCCCTACCTTACAGTAGTAAATTGTAACATAAACTAAAAATCACTAATATTTTAAGCTGATGGTCACATATTTGATATTGCTTTAGTTTATTAAAAGACAATAACAATCAATTTACATTTTGAATCATTTGTTTTGGTATTGTAAAATCTTAATGCTTTTTTCGCCTTAGCTTTAATCAGGTTTCAGACTTTCATAGCAATTAGCTTTTAAAACTCTTAGCTTTTGTTCTGCAATACTCATGCTGAATATTTTTGCTGTGGCTAAGTTTTGATTCAAACTTTTCATTCAAACTTTGGTTGATACATTTTTTTAACTAAAGGGAGACTACTTTGAACTAGTAACAGGGAAAACACTTAAAGAGGATTTACCGCAGAATTTAGGCCAAAAATCGACTGAAACAAATTAAACCGGGTTTTCTATATTTTTCTAGTATAACCCAAAGTATAAGCTTTCAGAAAATGTCAACCTTGAGAATGTTTTATTTACCATATTAAGATAATAATAAAGTCTGTAAAATCTATAATGAATTAAATTACCCGGTTTAATTCGTTTCACTCAAGTTTTGGCCTAAATTCTGAGGTATTGCCTCTTTAATCTGGTGTCTGCACTAACAATTGTATGTATTGTATTTTAAAAAAAAACTAATTTGAAAGGCAATTCAATTTTGACAAGATATTAATTTTAATTTAAATAGGTGACTATTTGTGTTACTTACCTTAATCGAGGAGAGTTTCTAGAAATATTTTCCAGGTTCCTATCCCAAATTCATCAAATTCACCTTGTTTTCAAGTATTTTTGAAAATGGTTTGATTCAGAACAGCTTCAGATACCAATAAAATATAGAAGAACTATTTCCTCATTTTTTATGGCACATTATTTCCTTTGGCTTTGAATCAGATTTTGACAGATCTTTAATATGAGCTAGCTTTAAATATTTTGGCTGCCCATATGTTTTCCAGAACCAGATTGTCTAGAAACTCCCTTGATTATTTCACTATCCACATTGGAGCAGGTTCTTTGGAATGGCTTCCTGATGCTCGTCGAACTTCACCAGAAGCTGATTCGAAGTGGCATCCTGTTGTGCATCCTGGGATTTTCCTGTACATTCTTTGACCTTAAATTTTACAACTGTAAACTAGAAATTAGTTCAATAACACCAAATGTTATCCACTTTTTTCTTGTGGTATATTTTCTTTCACATCGATGTTGTAAAAAAATGTGTAATTTTAATAAATTTGATGTTATTCAAACTTATGATGTTACTAATGATGTTATTCAAACTTAGAAATAATTTTGCATATAATGATGTTACAACTGGGTTTCTTTTAATTCTATCAACAACTACTTCTACAAAAGTTTAGCTCCTTTGTTTATATAATTTAAAATTACAAGTAAATTTTACTTTATTTTTATTGATGTTTTGAATTTTTTAGATTTTGTACCTTTATTTCGAAAAGTTTAGTTGGTTTTTTTTTGCATTTTTTTTGCAAATTTAGGTTCACATGTTATTTAAAAATGCCTTTAATTTAATTTAAAAAAAACATAAAAAAAGAACTTAATTTGGGGATATTTATTTATTTTAATCTTGTTATTCAAATTTTAAAAAATCTATAACTCAATTTGTAGGTGCAAAGTTCTGCGGACACATTAAAACACAGACTGGAGACTGCCGAGGAGAGATTGAAGCTGGCTGAGGATGATCACGCTATGGATCTAGAGACGGCTCTTATCAAGCTAGAAGAGGAACAACAGAGGTAAAGCCATTGTTACAATTATCATAATTAGTTTTTCAGAATTTAGGGGTGAAAATCACGATGAACTCTTACTAGTGGTAGAGCATCTCTTTCAAAATACAAAACTTCGGAGTTATAACATTACAAAAAAAAAGTTGTAATAATTTTACTTTTACAAAAAATAATATTTTGACATGTAGCTATAGAAAGGCATATTTCTTTACCTTCAAAATTGTATATGAGTCAAAATTAGATTGAGTGACCAAAAAGTGTAACATTTTTGCTCAAATTTGAACTCTTTGAACCAGTATGGAAAAAAATATCACAATTAAGCTAAAATTCTGTACTTTCTGAATCATGTAGTTAGAACATAGTGGGACAATCCTGTAACGAGATAATCGAGACGGAAACATCCGCTATACCTCTTGCCCCGGTTAAATTTGATGAAAATACTTCCGTAGGTTAGATTTTGACAAACAACATAGCACCCGTCTTCAAAACGCCATTCA
>JAVFBY010018906.1:2273-21098 GCA_034781015.1 Tonicella lineata
TCATATGTGGTCGTGGTTGTGTCGTGGCTCTCTCGCCAAAGCTGGAGAAGGGTCTTCTTCCACTGGGAAGTTTTTCTGCACTGATCGCAGGAAAACATACTGAGAGGTTGTTGAATAAATTCGAGTAGGTAGGTAAATACAGATGCTGCAAGACGTGTGTCTGTAAGACAAGTTCCGACGTCTGGCCAAACACGACCTTTTATAATCACGCTCGGTCACCTGACCAGTTTTAATGCAAATGATAGAATATTTTAGAGTGTTTTTCAAATG
The DNA here is from genome assembly GCA_034781015.1 of Tonicella lineata. Taxonomy (NCBI): domain Eukaryota; kingdom Metazoa; phylum Mollusca; class Polyplacophora; order Chitonida; family Mopaliidae; genus Tonicella; species Tonicella lineata. The sequence goes on from JAVFBY010018906.1 coordinate 2,544, forward strand.
ATGCAAATAATCGAACACCTACGTCATTGTCAGCTATGTCCGCAGAGACAGTGCACTCATCGGGGTCAAGTACTAGATGTATAAAAAAACCTCCAGTACACTTCTACACAGAACGTGGCTGACTGAGAACAGTACATTGCATCATCTCTATGATGATTGCTGACCTGGCTAGAATTCCCAAAATAGTTGCGAATAACAATTTGCAACTTTTTTCATCCATCAAGTGCTAACAACGCGTCATTTTTTGACTTCCAATTGTCGAAGGGACGAGTTACCTCCCTTGCATGGGCTTTTCGGACGTAAACTCTTATTAAGAAGCCGTTCTATATTTTTCTACAGAATTGTTTTGGGTGATTAAGATACTTTTATAGCCCTGTCACGATGTAGCGTGGGGAAAACTGGCTGTTTATTTTAAATAAATACTATTTTAAGACAAATTGAGTTCAAAAATGCAATTATAGATTGCGCTGATTCAAGCAATTATCATCCGGGTCCTGTTTTTATTCAGACACAACTCGGGATTTAGATATTGCAATACTGTTTACCTGTTATAGAGATAAGAAGTTCAAGAAAATGGTTTGGTATTATGGACATGCTGGGCTGTGTTTAACTAGTGACCAGGCTGCGCACTACTATTCATGTAGTAAAACTTGCGGTTCCGTATGGCCCGTGGAGTTCCTAGTACTGTTTAAGTAACATCCGCGCCCACGCACTTCTATTCAAGTAATACAACGTGGAGGTCCGTATGATCCGTGCGGGTCCTAGTACTGTCTAAGTAACATGCGCACCCGCGCACTACCATTCATGTTATAAAACGTGGAGTTCCGTGGAGTTCCGTATGGCCGGTGGTGTTCCTGGGGAGTTCCTAGTACTCTTTAAGTAGCATGCGCACCAGCGAACTACTATTCATGTAATAGAACGTGGAGTTCAGTATGGACTGTGGAGTTCCTAGTACTGTTTAAGTAACAAGCGCGCCCGCGCACTACTATTCGTGTAATAGAACGTGTGGGTCCGTGCGGGTCCGTGGGGGTCCTAGTACTGTTTAACAAACAAAATGCGCTGTCTATGCTTCAACCAGGCGGGGCATTTCGCCCCATAACTACAACCTAGGATTATTACATATAACGGGTTAATACCTGAACCACTCCAACCTAACTACACCCCTCGGTTAATAGTGCAACTCACGAAATGCAGCAAACTCAAGGAATGAAAGAATTAATTTCATTCATGTTCCCCCCGTTCCAATCTATGTAGGATGAGACGAGACTTACAATCATATAAGTGTCGGTAAAACGACGTAATTATTTCCCATTATCCCTCTACCATCCATATTTCAAGTCAACCCAGGCAATTTGATATCGATTCCATATGTCACCATTACGCATGAACATGATTCCTGAGCAAGTTTTGGAATAAAGCTGCTTAGATAGATTGTGAAGGTATGTAGACTTTTATATAACAGCTGTGCAACTCTTAGTATAAACTAGCTAAAACAACATATATAATTGATGTTTAAATTACACCGTTGGGTGATTGATATAAATGTACTGATTTCGTTTCCTCTACCAATCAATAAGTCTTGGGTCCATACCAATTATTTCCCTGGAACATATCTTTGGACATAAACATATCATCGTTTGGTATAAAATACTTATATCTATAATATATACTAGTTGGGTTTTTTTTCAAAATTGTAAATGAATTTTGACAAAAGTGTTTACTGATGAATTTTCGTGTACAATATTTTTTTTATAATGAAGAGAAAATAGATTTTACATGCCTCCACCATGTTAACGGACAACCCCTTCGAGGGTCAAAACTGTTAATTTTATATTTGTTCTTTGGAACATTCTCTTTTGTGCTCCGCATTTTGTGATAATATTATATAAAAATTCCAGTTAGAAGTCATAAAATTTTTAAATGGAACAGTTTGCTTCAGTAATTTACAAGTATAGCCTACAAGATTTGCGACATTTCGAAATTTTATTTTTCAATTCTGTTTTCTCGAAAAAACCTTTGCTCTACACCTGTGGAATTCGTCATGCATTAGTAAAATAATAATCTAGTAAACGGTGTATCAGATTGCTTTTGCTTTTCCTTGTTCTCTTTTTATAGCTGCAATTTTCCTCAAATTAATTATTGAAATTGAACTGACCGCATACAAAAATGAATAATTAAAAAAACAAACCGAATTTATAAAATCTGAGATACTGATTACTAGATTATTATATCACTAATAAGCATGCCGAATTTTTTTGAGAAAACGGAATTGAAAAACTAAATTTCGACAAACATGATGTGCTAGAAATTGGGCAAAACCCATCTAGCTGTAAACTTGCAAACAACTGAATGAACATTTTAAAAGTTATAATCAAATGATTTTTAACAGGAATTTTAATATTATATTTTAACAAAATGCAGGACACAAAAGAGAATGCTTCAAATAACAAATAAAAAAATTAACAATCTTGACCCTCGAAGAGGTTGTCCATCCTTAGGCTCACTCCATTTTTTGCAACTCCGATGGAACGTAGTTTGTTCTGCTGGAACGGGTTTTTTTCCATTCTCTGAGAAGCAAGACGATAAGTAGAGTGACAATCAATAGCCCGACAAATAGCCCGATAGATAGCCCGAGTGATGTGTCCGCTACTATGTTAGGATTAAGTTTAGATTTTGGTTTGGTCGTCCTAAGCACTTTGTTGATAGCATGAATGATGCCATTGGAGGCCATATTATCTGTGGACGTCACTTCCGCTTTAATATTGCAGAATTCCAAGTACACTGAAAACAATGCATAATAGGATGCATACAAGTAGTAAAACAAGTGCTCCAAACCTTGATAATTAACGCAAGACAAAAATACATATAAAATTTAAAAAATATAGAAAATAAGAAATGTTAACAAATACAATTTCACTTTCAGGAATTAAGAGGCTGATAATAAATTAGACAAAATCCCAACAATAATATAAATGTACTCGTTTAAGCGTTTGGGGTTTGTTCTTTGCGTTTATTTTACACCACATAAATTGTACCTTTTGTTTGAAATAAAAAGCATGACAGCCTTAAAACGGATTTCGTATCGAGCAGTATATTAAACCATTTCAGACCTGTCACTGTTAGTATATTATGAGTTACACCCTTTGACTGGTTGGGTATACCGGTGGATATTTCCTCAAGAAGAATCATATTTTCACGTGCCGAAGGCGTGTGAAAATATGATACATGTACTTCGTGAGGAAATACTCACTGGTATACCAAACCAGTCAAAGGATGTAACGTATTTATTTCCATGAAGAGCTTTTGTTTGTTGTAAAACAATGTTAAACAATCTGTTTACCGCCTTACTGGTGAAATCATTTTCATCCAGCGAGGGGAATATGTGAATCTTTCGCGTTGGTGGTTAAAAACTTTGAACACTACGTTGTTGTTGTAAATCGCCCACGTCTGCGGAAAACTTTACGCGTTCATAGGCAATTCAAGTTTGTTTCCTTGAAATTTGAATCGGAAAGCACGCCTTAAAATCGTGTGAAGTTAGGTATACGGTCACGGGAAGAAATCTTCATCCGATATATAAACATATTACAGCTCTAGTACTGTCAGATCCGTTGTTAGGGAAAAGTTATATGGGTATATGAAAAAATATACCTCGCCTGTATCATAGATATTATTGGAAGAGACCTAGTGTCTTTAAGCTAATCCAGTTATTGTAATCAGAATCACAAGTTGTGCTAAAGAAGCTCTCTAGATTTATTTTTGATGGTTTTAGTCACAGAACATCAATTTTCCATATATAATCTTTTCAATTGTTCTCACACACTGTGTTACTATTGCAATTTCATTTTCTCAATCATATGAAGTTATATGTTAAATGTGTTACTACACATATTCTTTCTGCGTTGCTAAAGATTTTGTTATGTACCTTTACCCTAATTATTATTGTATGTGATAAGCATGTTTTGCTTAAGCAAATAAAGTACTACTACTACTACTACTACATAAAGAACAAAACTGTGTTTTCTTCGTGCTGTTATTCGTGTCATACAAACTATATAATGTTAAAAACAGGGTCTATGGAAGACACGCCCCCTTACAACATCGCAGTGCCATGCATATGTATAGTTTTGATGGATTCCAAACAATACATTTCTGGTAGAACCATATAGTCCACGGAAAGTAGAATAACGTAGGAGGGTTATTATAACCATGTGATTGGGGAGGGAATTTTATTTCACACCTTCTTGAATTCATTCAAATGAAGCCTCTATTTCACACACAATGCACCTGTGTCATGGATTATAACAGTTATGCCCTAAGCATGTCAGGGAAGTGGGACATTATTTGTCTCCGCCCGGAATTTATTTAAAACAAAATATTTGTTTCGCAAACGGAATTTAAAATACTCCAACAGGTCCACATAATACATGTAAAATAAAGAAATTGTTCAAATGTTCGCTCTAGAGCATCGCTGCATGAAATATACCGCGTTTATGTATAATGTGGCGCAAAACATCACTCAACTCGTCGATCAACCAACCAATCGATCAATCCAAATGGTCCAGCTCTATAAAAGTGTTTAACTTTTCTATAGCCATGCCATAAAGATCGCATATTTAATCCGTCTGTAAAAAGATATATATTTTTAAAAATCTATACACGTCACAGTATATTGATATTTTAATAAGGCCTATCCTACTATTGTCAATTTTTGACATCGACTGGATTGCATTTTAAATAACATGTCTATTTACAAACAATTATTGTTTGTAAACAATTATGCCCATACCATGAAACAAACTGGATGTTGTCTACCCGTGTCCTACATATATGAAATTTACACCATCTGCCATTCCTGTCAAACAAAATGTACAAATCACAACATATCCAAATTGTATTATGATAAAAAAAAAAAACTATTGTAAAGCGGTTGGAATGTAACTATCAATAACGATATTATTTTCACAAACAATATACTGGCTGCATTTCTCTAATTACATATCGCCTATATGTATTGTTATAGTCACGTCATACAGATTGTAATTCAGTTAGCTGTTCCTTTCAAACAATGAAAATTTTCAATATAAACTTTTGGAATATTTTGTCAAAATAAAAATTCAATTTTATTTGACACTGTCTAAGAAATTTTTAAAATTCGATTTCTAAATTTCACAATATTCCCTTCTATTTCTGCATGAAGACAACCGTTATGACAAATAACCCATGGCATAAAGATCGGAACTTCAAATGTCTCTATTTCTCTTAAACAAAATCGGAATAAAATGTTAGAAAATCCAAACTAGCAGTCAGATTTTTTCTGTTTGGACAATGCCTGTTATTGATTTCAACTTAGATGTCACTTTCGCAGACAATAATGCTTCATTTCGAATTTCCATATACTCCTATCACGCCGTATGTTATTCATTTCAAATGCATGCTAAAGGTTACCACACTCATGTCATAAAGAACTTTAAAATAAGATATCAATTTCTCAAACATACTGTTCCATTTTTTCTAATAATAAATACTGTAATTTAACTGTGTCATAACGATACGAGATTGACACCGTCTGTACTTTTCTTTCAAAGAAATCTACATTGTTGCATTATTCGAACCACGTCATAGAATTCAGAAATTAAATTTGACACCGTCTGCTAGGCATTTTAAATTGGATGTCTCTTTTGAGAACAATAGTGTTTACGTTCGAATCTATATCCTTAACCATGTCATAAAGATCGTAAATTCACACCGTCTGTTATTTCTGTCAAACAAAATCAACATTAAATTTTGGATTATCCCAACCATGTCATAAAAGTGGTAAATGTCTTGGCACCATATAGAATCTATTTCAAGTAAGATATCCCTTTTCCAAACAACATGCTGTATTAAAATGAACCTCATGCTGACAGCAATATCAATGGCGTATCCTAACAGCGCCAAACACGTGGCTAATTGAGTTGACACGAAACCCAGACGGATTAATGGCCTTTTTTTTGCCATTGGCGCCAAAGGGATTAACTCGCTGCAGGTTGTTGATTGTTTTAAAACAAATTACAATGGCCAATCCATTAATCTCCGTTAATCCTAATTAGTAAACAAGTAACACATCAGAGTATGTACACAAATTCTAGATAGCAACATTTCACCGCTTATTCAATCCGAAAAATTGATTTACACATATAGATATACTCGGCATCTGAAGATATTTGACATAGAAATATTTGCCAAATATATCGTAACACTCATTTTAAAAATTAAGTATTTCCGAGTCTGTAAACACATGTTATTTGATAAAAACATTCGCGGATATAAAACCAACTTGGTCATAAAGAAGCTCCATTTTACGTATTGATATTCAGAAAATTGCCATAAATAATAATTATGTCCGTCGTCTGGTCAATTACAGCTGTATGAATACGATCAGTCCACAAGACGCTGTCGCGCGACAACAGAGCAATGTAATTCGTTTAAACGTTACAATCAAATGCAATTGTGCTTATATTAACAACTTATGTTTATTATATATGTTGACGAAGTATATACCGTACATTCACTTAATTTTCCTAGGAGAATTAAGGCTTTTCCGTAAAAGGGTCTTCTCCACCCTGGAAGTAGTGCCCGAAACTCAAAGCTTAAGAAGATTCCTATTAATCCCAAACTTTCCCGTCTGCTTTGAAAAGCTATAGATGGTATTTTAATGATTAAAATGACTCACATGTATGAAACTTCGTGCAGACATTTTTTAATCATAAAAATGACGCAACCTTACGGGACCTCTAATCTTGTTAGGTCCTTACGGGACCTCTAATCTAATCTCTATCTTGTTCTTGTGCGAACGCATTTGACATCTTAAGGAATGGGCATTGTCTTAATCGGCTTAACAAACCACAAATTACACACGTAAAGCGACTAATTGAGAAATTAACAAACAATCAAGCAATTTGCTTGTCCATAGCTGTCATAAAAATTGTTAATTTCATCTGACATGGATTCCAGACAGCTTAATGTCATTACGCTTATTTCTGGCGCCAGGCGGATTAAACCTAGCAATTTGTTTATTGTTTTTCCGATACACTTCCAGCAGATAATCCGTTAATCTCCATTATTCTGAATTGCCAAACAAACAACACATCTAATTGACGCATGACACTTTACGTCTGGGTAGCTAAATGGTACTCTAATTAAATTTGTTTTTTAATTAGATAATCCTAACTCTATTCCTTATAAAACGTAATTAAATACTATTTTCGCTTAGCATGTGTTTAAAACCGACAACATTTTAAAGTAATACTCAGAATTATGTTTACAATTTATCTTATTAATATTTATTTAATGATTAAAATAAAACTCACAAAGAATTAGGTAATAAAATGAAACATAAGCGTTTATGGGGTAGAAACAAATATGCAAGAAACCTTTATATATGATCCAATTTGCATCCTGCATGGCATGAAAGTATACTTTGAGGATTTATAAAATATTTCAATAGCTAAAATTCCACATGATGGGAATATAGCAATTACTGTCTTCATATATATACATTTTACATGAAATAACATGAATGCATTCAAGTACATATCTTCATTCCTCGACATTGATATCATTTTAACTTTCCAAAGAAATCCCCTCATATAGTTTTCTCTTTCGAGGTGCCAATGCGGGGAATCGATACCATCCCGTCCACCCTCCTTTCCTATGTAGAATGAGAGACGCTTCATCGTGGTCAAATTCTTACCAATATATTTATACATGGATCAATCCTGACAATCCATACAACAAAACACACAATTCACCTTATCTAATGCATGGAATACTTCCATGTCTAATGTAACTTATGAAATGCATAGTCCAGCTGGTGTCCTTCTGTGTATGTATAAGATTTCGTACTTTGCACGCACAACGTCTGAGTGTTTGTGAAAAGCATGTCAAATCAGGTGTAGATTGCACGAGCTATTGCGTGCTATATATCGATTGTGATGCATTTGCAGATAACGTGATGTAGATTCCTGATGTTCCATTACATGCTTTTCACGTGGGTTGAAATAAGATTTTTAGATTTACATTTAACATTTCTTCGAAAAACTGTTAATTTCAAAATTGTCCTTAAATAATTATTAAACGCATTTTGACACGACACCTTGAAATAATTATGCTATATATATGATACACAGTATCAGTAAATAATGTGGTTTTTTTCTCGATTATTTTGTTATTCAAGTTTTATATCTTTTCAATATTATTTCGTTGTCTTATATCATTTAATTGTATTAATATGTATATAAAAACACGGCACCAATCCTAAACTATCCCAATGACGGTTTACAAAATGAGCCACACACAAACATTTCAAAAAGAACAGATAAACGCTTTATGCTTATTATTCCCACGTGGATAAGGGCTAAAATTAAACCCACTTAGGCTATTATTTGTGCTCGCGCAATGAGTCATCCGCTCGCACTTTGTAACCGTGAATTAGAGGGTTTTTCACAATACTTGTTATGTATATGCGAATACACCGTTTGACACCGCGAAATTGCTATAGCAATCTTTCATATGATGGATTGATCAACTGAATAATTGGACCACAGTGGGTGCGTTTATTTCGCTAAGTAACTATATAGGTATATTGCTAAAAAAAAATGTAAATATATATTGTAGGGAAATATATAAAGAGTTGTCTTCCATTGATATATGTACATATCGGTGTTGTATCGAGTGTTGGCCCTGTTAGCCAAAGGTCCCGGTTTCGATACCAGGTGGAGGCATGCCAAATTGTCTTTCTCTGTATTTATATAAATGTATAGGTCAGCCACAACTACTCGAAATTTAAACCTATTGGAAAACTTGTCTCTATGAGTTAATCTACAATGTGATGCTTTATCCGTTTTTAATTGATCATGATCCATGTGCCATGCAGTGTGATTTATAACAGTGCTTATACTTTTATTTGACAATTCGAATGACGAGATTGTTCACAAGAATGTTTTTATTGTTTAAAAGATAGTTCTTATTGTTCACAAAAAATGTCCTTATTTTTTATACATGGATGCTTATATTTTTCACACAAACGTTTATTGTTCAAAAAGACTGTTCATATTGATCATAAGAATGTTCTCACTGCTCAGTTATTATTGTTCACAAGAATGCTTATATTGTTCACACGAGTGTTATTATAAAAACAGGACCGTTTTTATAGTTCACAAGACTGTTCGTATTGGTCATAATATTGTTCTTGTTGTTCATAAGAAAGTTCTTATTCATGTGTCTTCCTCAATGTCTACAAATGTTATCTGATATTCAATTAAGTCAGCTAAATGCTGTTATTTGATTTACATTATGGTTTTCAAGGTCTGGATCCACACCCAAATGTCTTGGTATGTTACAATTGCAGTTTCGATATACCAGTCAAACAACGTACTTCGTGTATGTTTATTTACAACTTAAATGACATAAAGTATCATACAATAAATTCATGGATATAATACACTAATAAAACTATAGGCCTACATAACTCTTTATTATATTGCTTTAAGATACATTGCATGCTAAAATTACCGTACTGAGAAAACAATTCAGGAATTTTGCATACGGTGCAATTGAATATAATTCAGAAAATTTATGTTAAGTACACAAAAAACTATCCTATATTTTAAATTTATTTTATGCCCTATTAGAAATGAAAACATCAAAATGGGCCGCACATAAGAATTACCTACTCATCTTTGTAAAAATTACCATGTCCTGAAAATAATTAAATAACGAATAACATTAAAGAGATAAAAACCGAGTTAATTGTGTAATTTGAATTTTTAAAAATGTATTAAACACACGTCTAAGGCGGGTAAAAAACAGCACACCGGATATTTGATTTAATTCATACCGCGACATAAATTGCCTCAAAGCATAAGTAATGTAGTCCCCAGCATAATTAATATTCATGAGCCTAGATTTACTGTTTTTTTTTATATATTATTTTACCTACATCATAGAGTCGCGTGGTGAGAAATTAATTCTGACCGACTTAAAACACAGGTAGGCCTAATACCCGGATTACCGGATAAAAACAGTAACCGAAGTAGAATATATATCCGCATTGGTTTATACGTTTTTCGTGAATGGTCTAAAATACACACAAACAATTTCAGAAACAATTTACTTTTTTAACATTAAAATAAATTGAATGTCCATTTCGCATAGTTTTGTTGAATATTTGTGATGTTTGTTAAGGAGGCAGTTTTTCTTGGCGTCTTTCTAAGATACTAATGAGTACTTATTAAGTATATTAAGGATTGTAGTCGGTATTTTCTATATAGCTATATAACTAGAATATTGATCAATCATAGGCATATTGCTAATGTTTATCAGCCTTGCCATGTTCAATTCAATCCTCTGACACGAAATTCTCACGCGCAATATGACATATAGTCATATATACTATATAGTAATACCCTATTGATATAACACCTTGTGATTGATTGAAATGTACAAATATGGAAAATGTTGTCCATTTTGTACACATAAAAGTATAAAATCGAAATTTAAAAAATACATGTTTCTCACATCGAACAACAGAGACATCATTGTGGAGATGTATCCTGTTTTAGACGCCATACAAAAGAGCGACAAAGAAATGCGAACAAATAATTAAGATAGATAAAATGTAAAGTGGCCAAGGCAAAGGAATGAAAATATGATAGGCGAACAGGTGGCTGTTTTGTCAAGTGGAAAGAAATAAACACTCCTCAGGCGACCCAGCAGAATCTCTGCCGTTAGGTCGGACCGTTAAATCAATACGCGCTTTGATAAACTATGCAATTTACATCAAATTGGTAATCACTTGTCTATGCTTTAATTGCTGTGCACTGTGATTTAGGTAGCGCGCTCGCCGACTAAATACTTACCGGGCATTGTGTGCCGTTTGCTCGCTGCAAGTTTTTATTATTTATTTTAGTAGTTTGTTGATTGTAACATATTTGTATTATGTGCAATAAAATGTATTATTCGTCAATTGGTTGTTTGGTTTTAACTTTAATACTGCACATATATTTAGGGGAGATTCTGAAATCTAATGCTATGGTATGACTCACTTTATTTACATGTATAATTGCATAGACAAGCAGAACAAAATATATTTACAAAAAATAGTTACAAAACATTAGCAACATTTTGTAACTAACTATTATGGTTAGAGGTTGGAGATAATGAAAAGAGTGAACTCTTTGGCAAATCAAACAACTATAAGTTTATGTAGCGGGGAGAAATTCATACAGCTAATTATTTGAAGAAAAAAAATGGGTTTGGTTGAGTTTTGCCAAAAAGGAAAGTATTAAAGCTGATACCAAGAACGTGACTAGAAATATTACTCATAAAAATATTACTTACAAATTATTAGTATATTACTATAAAATATTACTTACAAATTTCAAAATTTAGTGGCTTTCATAAAGTTATATACATGTGTATATGCAATTCTATTTTAACAGAAACTAAAATTTTAATATTCACTCAACCCATATTTTGTACTAAATGAGATAATTAACTTAAGAGGTTCTTACATAACTGTATGGTGTAGCTGAGAGCCTTTGCTGTTCCATTAGGAGTTACTGAGTAAAGTTGAACCTCATAACTCTGTCCAGCGGTTAAGTCAATAAAGGTAAAGCTAACAGTTGCATTGACATCTGTGATATTTGTGTACACATTTTGTGGCAAGAACTCCAAGCCATCCGAAGAGAAAAGTTCCAACAAAAACTCATTGTTATGAACAAGACCAGGCAGCCATTCCACTATAAATGAAGTATCTGGAGATGCAGGGTTAGGCTCTACAGATCTTATTGCTGGTGTCAATGGGTCTGAAAAAAAACAAAAACAAAGAGAAATCATGAAACCATCTTTTAGTAGCATACTGAAGGCCAGACTCAGTTATGGACAATGACTTAAGATCAGTTTAGTCATTATAAACTACAATGCTTAACACAGGTACTCTTTGATGGCAAGTAAATTAATCAGTTTTATAACTTATAATATGAATTACTACAAGTATTGGTTAATTTGTCAGAACTTTGACGAAGAATGTTTAACAACTTATTCTTGGTCTAATACTTCCCTTTAGCCGTTATATAAAATACTTAAGACTATTTTAATAGCTATAAACAATGAAAAAACTAGGGTTAATGTAATGCAACTAACCCAACCATACAAACTGCATCAATAGAAGGTAGCACTAATTACATAAACTGTACATAATATACAAGGGAGCTTACCAAATGAAAAAGCTTAATGTATCAATTCAACACTTCCCGTAAATGAATTATTCCTTACCTAATGAAATTGGTGTAGTTTGATATGGAAAACTCCATACATCATTGTACATGGTTTGTAACTTGACAGAGAAGTTTTGAGGAGCAGGAAGACGGGTTTCATTGATGAAGACTCTTGCTAAGCTGCTATGGCCCTCTGGCGACCCAATAACTACATGAGAAGGGTAAACCACATTGTTTCCATCCATTACTTCAACGTTTAAACTGTTGTTCTCCCATGCAGACTCAAACAGGGTGATGTGAAGATCAATAGAATTAGGCGATATGCCTCTCAATTCTACCTTGGTTGGAGCAGTGGGTGCTGAAAACAAAAATATATATGTACCAGTGTTCATTTGATTGTTTATTTGCTTTGTGTTTCAGTCATACTCAAGGGTATTTTACTTATAAGGGGCTGGTCAAATAAAGGTGGAAATCAGAAAAGAAATCTTGTACAAACCACCCTGATAATGTCCACACTCATTGGTATCAAGGGGTGGTCAGCATTTAATACCTAGTCTGTAACAATAGACCTTTAATTTAACAAACATTTGAATATTTTAAAGATCACAGTTTACTTTAACTGCTAAGTGATCTATTCAATATTCAGTATTAAAAAGAATAGCGTCAGACTTACCGACATGGAGGGAAAAAATAGGGAATATGGGAATGTCCTTGCAGGGAAAATTAAGATTCTCAAGGGAAAATTAAGTATTTTGGTTAACATGATTTGTCACTCTTTAATTATAAATGTTTAAATTAGTCACTTTCAGTGAATGTAAATTTTGGTAAACATCTTTTTTTGCAGGGAAATTTGACATTTTTTCTAGTCGTGCTTACCGAAGGTGAATGTGTTTTGCTTAGCTTCCCCTGGTACACCTCCCGAAATAGCTTGGGTCGTAGCTTGGTAGGTGGCGCCTGTTTCTAGAGGTGATAACAGACTCATGAATTCAAGCCCATCAGATGGGATGACATCTTGTACAACTGTGCCAGGAAATATTGTCCCGTCAGCAGTGTTGTACTGACCCCATGTTAAGTTATAAGAATCCAAAACACCATCTCCTTTACCCCATTGTAAAACTGCAGAGTCATTTGGTGAAGAATCAGATCGATTAACAACAACATCTTGTGGGGCAGATGGATCTATTAAAACAGAGAAAAACTTTTTAAAAAGTATAAACTGGTGCTTCTTATTTGCCATACACTTCTGTAAAAGTTTTGAGACATTTTTTGTTTCTTGAGTTATCCTAAAAATTTAATTTGGGAATAACTGTGCCATGACCAGGAATATCTTCAGTACTGACCAAACTAGGTCTGGACCCCTTTGGCTCAAAACAGACACATTTTTTTTTTCTCCTAAAAATAATTTTTACTTTTCAAACTGCATGCTGAGGAAAAAATTATATTGAAATTCTAATTAGAAATAGTTAAAATTACAATCTAGTTTTCTTATGAGTAAATTGTGCCTGTTGAACAGGATTAAAGGGATTATCTGACGATAAGACTCCCCAGCTGACTGAACTGATTAACCATTACAATTACCCTTAAAACTTTATTTGGGCTTTTCAGACATTTAATATTTTTGGTACATTCTACATTTTGAAAGTCTATTTCTCAAAAAACGCTGAACGTAGAAACTATTACAAAAAATAATTTATTTGGTGTAACATTTTAATAGATATTCATGGTCATAATAAGCTTTGAAAAAGATCCACCTAGGGGTCCAGCAAGACCTTAACTGGAACTGTGAGTTATTGTGTAAACTAAAAAAGTATGTAACAGAATTTAAGGGCTTACTGTCACAAAATGTGGTATAACCAATGTAGGACAAATTTGACATGAAGACATTATTTTTGGTGCACAGCTTTTATGGAAAGTGACCCTTGAGCACCCACGCTGAAACTTTTCAGTCTCTCTCTCTCTCTCTCTCTCTAAAAATGAAAATTATAAAGACAATCAAAACCTACTCATTTGTACAGAGTAGTTGGGCCCTGAAGCCTCCTTATCCCCTCTGACAGCTGTTAGCTGTACAATGTAGTACTGTCCTGCTGTTAAGTTTGTTACAGTGTAATTCGTCATCTTATCCACATGAGTAGCGTTCATCAATACAGTATAGTGCCTAGCATCAGTCTTGTCTGTTGATGTCAGACTGAGGTTAAAGTATTCTGTATCATTGGACCCTGATAACCACCTCACAGTGACCATAGTGTCCGGGTGAGCCATCTCTTTCCCCACATCACGGATGCTGGGAGTAAGGGGGTCTGTTAAATCACAAGAAAATACATACAAAAAGTTAAACACCACAGGGGTGGAATTAAAACAAAAAACTTGGGTGCACCCAGAACACCTAAATATATAAAGTGGGTGCACAAGAAAGAAAATGGGTGCACACTAAAAAAAAATCCCACTAATTGCTTTGAAATCTAGACAGTTTAGCTACAGTTTGTTCAGTTACTTTATAAATAGTCTTGACAAAATTTTCTGGATGCACACTGTGCACCCAGCTAGAACATTTGGTTGATTGATTGATTGATTGGGGTTTAACGCCGTATCAGGGGTATTTCATCTATATGACGGCGTGCCAGCCCCATGGGTGGAGGAATCCACCGTTCAAGTCACTGGCAACATGAAAGACAAGACATAAAATAAAAAAGAAAAAAAAACGACACCACAAAAAAAAATTCTACTTCCTATTAAAAAATGCCCCTTAACTCTGAGAGCACCAGGGCATTAGGAAGCTCCCGTCCAACCACCCGCGCTAGAACATTTGGATGCATAAAGAAAAATCTGGGTGCACTGGTGCACCTATGCACCCAGTATTTCGAGCCCCGCACCACCCATGGACCAGGGTGATTTTTCTAGATGATAATTACCCAAATATTGATTCGTTGTCTTCACTTTCATTCCCGATTGATTTTGTGTTTAAGTGGTGTTCAGTTTAACTTTGTACTCAAAGGTATTTCACTTATGTCATGACTTGTATTGCCCGGAAAATTGAAAGGAACCTCCTTAGTTAAAACACCATTATTCTACTCAGTGCTGTGTATCAAACATAGTAAGCGAGCCAAATCACAAACACTTTTGGACAAATATTATTATAAGCTTAAATAAAAATTAAGATAAAACGTTCAACCGACAGCTGTCCATTGCATATTTTAGGACAGTTGAGGTGGAAAAGTTTATTTTAAGGCAAATGCGTCAGTCTGTGCGTTTACGTTTAGAATGTAGAAACTTGTCCACCTCAACTGCCTTAAATTCACAATAGATGGCTGTTGAAAATTATTTTCATTCTAATATCCTCAAAATTATTCCATTTTGTTGTGGTTAGCGTTAATAGTTGCATCACATCTTGATAGAGGCAGTCAATCATAACATCAGTCTGGCTGTGTTATGATATAATGCAACAATTAAGTCATTTCCATGCCACTCAGGATTAAACGTCATCGGCGTCAAGACTTTAATCGAAAAGGTCTATTAGTGTTTTTCAGACGGACATTTAGATTTACATAAGGGTAAACACATGTAGGTATACATGTAGGTGTGGATTAATACACAATTTTGTTTTGTGTTCAAAATGGTCGTTAAGAATATTTGAAATAAAAAAATTGTAAGCTACACAATTTTGTTTTGTGTTCAAAATGGTCGTTAAGAATATTTGAAATAAAAAAATTGTAAGATTTCAAACTTTGTCATTTTTTTTTTTAAAGAAAATGTATATTTTAAAATCTTCCAAAAGTTACATTCAGAAATTATAAAAAAAAGTTCCAAAATCTACATTCATTGATTGTTGAAAAGCAATCAAGAAGTGATATGCAAACTTAGAACATCAAAGCATGTCACCTAGAAAATTAGCATGAATAATAGTCATTGGTCATACCTAAATAGAATGGTACATGGAATGGATAACTCCATTCTCCATTGTACTGTGTCTGCACTGTGACTGTGTAATTCTGACCCTCTGGAAGACGTGATCTGTTCAGGGGCACACGAGTCAAGGCATGTCGTCCAACTATTTGCCAGACCACAGCAGCATCAGTGGTATATGTGTTATTATTCTCATCTGTTACAACCGTCCTCATTGTCATATTCTCCCAAGCATTGTCAAACAGGGAGACATTCAGACCGACTTCATATGGATTAGCTCCCTCCAGGACAATCATATTGGGCGCATTGGGAGCTGGAAAATACATATTTAAATTTTATTAATGGACACAACAATGTTTATCAAGGTGTTGGATTTGAATTGATTGATAGATTGGGGTTCAATGCCGTACTCAGGGGTATTTCACCGAAATGACAGCGTGACAGCCCAATGGGTGAAGGAAACCACCCCTTGACATCACTTGCAACACAAAAACCAGACAGGACAAGGACAAGAAAAAAAACACAAACACTTTATAATATGCTTCCCGATGTCTCTCAGCTCAAACAGAACTGGGACATCAGAGATGTGAAACGTTTAAAACAGATGCATGTTAAAAAAACTTACTGTGCCTCTGACAGTAGTCAATATGTCACTGTTCAAAACATACTGTTTTACCCAGAGAGGAGTTAGATTTGAAAAATATAATTCAATTAAGGCAGTCCGCCTAGTTTTAAATGTAAATGTAACAAAATCTGTTGGTGCTAGGTCTATCTACATAACTGTCATATAGTCTCAGTATATTCCCTTTCCTGAGTTCCAAACAATGGTACATTTTTACCATTGAGTGATGGCTTGGGGTTGGGATGCCACATTCTGAGAGAGAACGATATACTATGAGAGAAAGATATACTATACACTTTACTATGCATTTATTATTGGATTGAATACCTAAATTAATGAAATAAGCACCTTAACTAATTCCATGATTTTTCAGTCCTACAATAAAAAATACTAGCACACCCTAACACATGTACCTAATATGCTGATAAGCATGTCAGAAAAAAAATCTTTGAAATCTGGTTTATACTTGTACCAAAGGCAAAATCATTCTGCTACATGCAGTTTTACCTCTCATGCCAAGCTACATGTAACAAAGAAGCCTCCATGATAGAGAAGCATAAACCCTGTGTGGAAGGTTGATACTAGATTCTATTCGTAGAAGTAACCTTTAAATGATTGGGTTGAAATTTTAAGATGCACAATTTCTAGTTTAATAAATGTATAAACTAAAACACTGACTCCATCAGGAAGGGCCCCGCATGTCCCCACAAATTTGAGCGGTGTATTCATATGGTAAGCATTCATATCAAATTTGAATGTAATCTGATCACTCTTTCAAAAGTTAAAGCACGGAATAGGAAAACGGACGGATGTCTCAAAGCCATCAACCAATCAGATTGCAGTATGCAAATAAGTTATTGACTGAATGGGATAACAGTTGAGCTTAAACGGAGTATTGATATGTAAGTACTCACAGCAAATTTGAATTAATGTCTGATCACTCTTTCAAAAAATAGGGCATGGAATAGGAAGACAGAAAATGGACCAATCAGATTGTATTATGCAAATAAGTTACAGACTAAAAATGATGAAAATCAAACTTGAGCGACACATTCATGTCATAAGCATTCAAATACAATTTGAAAAAAATCCAATCACTTTTTTTAAAAGTTAGAGCACGAATAGAAATATGGATGGACGGAGAAGCTGATTACTATAGGGGACATGCGTCTTTCAATCAGGGCCATAGTTACAAACTAAAACTGTTCTGACAGAGAACAAATCATTAACATAACACCCACTATGCATTCATTATGATTGGGCTGGATTGAATACATTGCTACATGCACTTTTTAACAATACTTTTTACAGCTAGCAATGATGCCTTCACGAGGCCATCCTTAAAAATATTTTGGTAGGGCGCAGCCTGACCCTGTTTTTGAAATAAGGGTCAGTTTATAGTTTTTGGGGTTTTTTTTTTCAAGGACAAAATGGATGACCAAACATTAAAACGGTCACTGTACAGATATTCTGTGTGCTGTCATCTAGATGGCACAACAAGGGAGGTAACTTACATGTAGTTTCATAATATTCGGAAGAGAAAAGGAAAAAAAAAACAGTTTCTTTTCAAACAAAGGCAATAAAAAGTTTAGGGTAGGGGGGTGTATATCAGGGTTGGTCCAGTTACGCCCAACATATATCTTTTTAGTTTTGGCCTGGGATAGTAGCATGTACCCTGCTTGGAATAGTAAAGTGATTCATTGATTGATTGGGGTTTAACGCCGTACTCAGGGGTATTTCACCTTTATGACGGCGTGCCAGCCCCATGGGTGGAGG
>JAVFBY010018907.1:0-13493 GCA_034781015.1 Tonicella lineata
ATTTCCCTGAGTGTATACAAAGAGTTGTTTCAAAACAAATATAATATCCGCACTGAAATCCAGTTGAAATTAAAACTTTTATGTAATTTCCATATGTTCAAGTTGTCGGTGTGTATATTTATATATTTTATAAAGGCAGAGAAAGAAAATTTGACATGCCTCCACCGGGGATTGAACCTGGGACCTTTGGCTAACATAATGAACACTACCGACTGATATATATTTTAACTTAATTCCAGGCAGCTTGTCAGTTGTCATCCCACGGGGAGTTTCCCAAAGTCAGAACGAGTTGTTTCAAGAAACAGCCCAATCATGGCAAATTGGCAATTATCACTTCGTTACTTTAGAATAACTGGTTTATTTCAGCATGAGGCTATGAGCTTAATTGTAAATGTGTGTATACTTCTAAAAGGTTTCATTTGAGTGTCGGTGTATATGCTTCATCTTGATGTCAAGCTGGGCCTTGTAGCTTGTCTCGCCGACTGAGCTATACAGGAACCAGAACGACTTTCATGAGTTTATACGAATGTAATCGAAATTAGCTCTCATTGTGAGATTCATTAAGGTATCTGTGTGTTGACCTGCATATGTCTCGACAGGATTCAAAACTGTTAACAGCTTGACAGTTATCACGACGAAAAGCCCTGGGGGAGATTTCCAAATGCCGAAACTATTGTTTCAATTAAGAAGCAGTCTAATCAACACTTCGATGCCTGCATGTGAAATCGACACACGATCACATAGTATATTCCAGGAAGAAATCAATCTCTTTTCTGCTATCGTTTATAGTGACAGATTTCCTGTAAATTTCCTTAGCTTTTGTTTCAAAAACAGTTATAATATGATGCAAGTCTACTTCCAAATGTTGCTTTTATCAGAAGCAATCCCACTAACCGCTAAACCAGATAGTAGATTAAACAATATATACCTAAGCACACAATTTATCACTAAAATAACGTTTCGTTACCTAAAATATATATATAATGCATCGTTTCCCGTTGTAATTAGTCATGAAGCGCTCTAGACCAAAGACATTTGTATCTAACAGCGTTAGCTTTATTAGTCGTGGCCATGCATGCAGTTGTCATATAGATGGGGCGCGCATGTTGTGCCGCATCTTTACATGGGTACCACTTTAAATACAAACTTTTACTTTGATTTTAAAGAAAAATAGGAAATCAAAACTTTCAGTTTATAGCAAAAATGGAAAGTTCATAACCTGTTCTATCCGGAAAAAATACAGAAATTCGTCGATTTTACTTTTTATAAATAGTTTTAATCCATTTAGCGGTTTGTGAGGCTTTAAAAGCAAATAAAAGTGACAAAATAAAAACATTTTGAAATTCCATCTAACTATGATATATATAGGCCTATAAGCGACCTGTTTTTCACTCGTTGACAGGTAATACTAATGTCATACAATGACAGTTCAAATTGTTCTATTTTGGAAACAAACCAACAATTTACATGCGAAATTAACACTTTAATGGAGTAACACGATTCAAACAGATTTGAACTGTATCGACAGGGCTGGCTGATAATCAATAGCCCAACATAACTAGATTAACTACACATGCGCAAGGGGACACGGATAGACAAATTCAATATGTTTCAAAATACACATGAAATCAACAATTAAATACATGTCCAATAAGCAATTTAAATGTGTAACAAGATTCTAACAGATTAAAACTGGATCGGCAAGGCTTGGAGTCCTATATACTCGATGCCCCAACTTAAAACACATGTTTCAATTGGATACGGATAGACAGAATCAATATGTTTCAAAATACTCAAGAAATCAAACACTTTAAAGCATCGGTAATTATATAATTATAGGAAAGGTGCACGGTCACCTGGCTTGAAAGAGTTGGGTAATAAATAAAATATATATATATTTTTTTAAATTTTGTATATGTATGACACATACTAAGTTAAGAAAAAAAATGCAAAATAAGTAAATAAATCCTTTTTTTAAATTGTCACTCCCTTGAGATACTATATATAAAGGGAGTGACAATTTAAAAAAAAAGATTTATTTACTTATTTGCATTTTTTCTAGATTTAGTATGTGTTAAAAACATACAAAATTAAAATATATACATTTTATTTATTATCCAACTCAGATGACCCAGCCAGGTGACCATGAAAAGGTGGTACATGTCATAATATATATATTTTTTTAAATATAGATTAACTGGTTTATTCAACGCTTTGTAAATCTGCTTTCTTCGATAACCTCTTATGTATAGGTGTCGTGTATATATGCTTCACCTTTCAAGCTAGGCCATATATATATATAGCTTGACTCGCTCAGAGAGCTACATGAGTCTAAAACGAGTTTCTTGAGTGTATGCAAAGAGAATTGTGTCAAAATACATATAATATCTGTATTGAAATCCAGTTTAAATTTACACTTTATGTAAGTTTGACCATGCCGGTATAATAGCTTCCTTCTATATACTTCCATGGTTTGAATTGAATTGTGTGTATATAGGCTATATGTTTTAACTTAATTCCAGACAGCTTGTCAGTTGTCACCCGAAAAGCCCACGGGGAGTTTCCAAAGCCAGAACGAGTTGTTTCATTAAAAATGATAATCGCTTCGATACTTTAGACTAACTGGTTTATTTCAGCATGAGGTTATGAGCTGATAGTTGTACATGTGTGTTTACTTCTATAATAGGTTTAATTTAGGTGTCGGTGTATATCCTTCATCTTGATTTCAAGCTGTGTCTTGTAGCTTGTCTCGCCGAAAGAGCTACATGCAGGAGCCAGAACGAATTTCATGATTATTTTTTTTTTTATACAAATGCACTATAGAAATAAACACATATTGCGAGTTACATCAAGGTGTCTGTCTGTAGACCTGTATGTCTAATTGATTCCAAACAGCTTTCTTGACAGTTGTCACGGCGACGAAAAGCCCACGGGGAGTTTTCAAAATGCCAAAATAGTCCAATCAACACTTCGATGCGTGTGAAATCAACATATGATCACATATAATTATGATGTATATTTCAGGAAGAAATCAATCTGTTGTTTAGGGGCAGATGATTATATCCTGTTTATATTATAGTTGTATAATTATTAAAAATAGTAATAAGCACCTTCAACAATAGGCATATTGGGCTGGTATGAAGACTGACTGGATTTCAATCGGGTTCCAGTTTGTCATGAGTATATACGTCATTGGAAAAGTCCAACTTGTCACGTTGAAAAAGTGCAATATATATGTCACGTTAAAAAAATCCAGTTTATCACGTTGAAAGAGTACACTGTCACTTGAACTAATGCAGTTTGTCACGTTGAAAGAGTACACTGTCACGTTGAACTAATGCAGTTTGTCACGTTGAAATAGTATACAGTATATATCTATCAAGTTGAAATAGTATAGTATGTCCAGTTTATCAAGTTGAAACAATCCAGTATGTCACATTAAAATAATCCAATTTAAAGACTAGACCGACAGAACTGTTCTTAACAAGTTCTCTTCCAATCACCCAAGGCTCTGTATATAGAGCTATAGGTTTGTATATTGATCCTGTCAACGATCATTCCATTCCGTTCAGAGACTTTTGAGAGTATAGTTTTGTGAAGGGGCACAACTTCACACTTAGACCCTGTCTGCAACGGGTTAAAAAATAAGACAATAAGAACTATTGTAATCCAGGTGAAATCAACACATGTCTATCAATTGCAATTGCTACTAATCAATTCATACATGTTAATGAACAACAGCTATTAACACGGAATAACACCTCTATATTCTATTAGATATCAATCGAGTAGGCTTATATGTATAATATATGGATATATATGCGTATCTAAATTATCACAACAGCTGACAGAAAAGGTGTTAAAATACGTTTAAACATATTTTTGTGTGGCAGGCCAAAATAGTTGGGACAAAGCCCATTAAAATATAAAACTATATATCAATGCCCAAAATGGCACCAGGAGCAAAACCAAACAATAGAAACAAGCTCTATATTCTGAGGCGTTCTTAATTCTTATTGCATATAACTGTGCTCGTATTTATAGTTATAAACCTGTGATTTAAGCAAACAAGGCCATCGTACCACGATTAATCTTCCAACATATTAAAACGATATGCCAGTATAGGGTTTTAGAGAACACTGATAGTTTAATGTGAATTGGAGAACAAAATTGTCGAAAATTGCAGTAATCCTATCCGTTTATACATGAGCTAGCCATGACTGTCAATATAAGCTACATATATAATGTCAGTCATCCCATATATATACAGAACTATGTTCATATCAACTGAAACAATTAATAAATTAAGTATATGGACAATATGGAAACTTTTCCTCAATGTGGAAT
Source organism: Tonicella lineata (assembly GCA_034781015.1). NCBI lineage: Eukaryota > Metazoa > Mollusca > Polyplacophora > Chitonida > Mopaliidae > Tonicella > Tonicella lineata. The sequence goes on from JAVFBY010018907.1 coordinate 4,348, forward strand.
TTTTTTTATATCGTAGAGAAGACCAGGAAGCTCAGTATTGGACCAAAAGCGCCACATATCGATGTCGTTTCAAACATTGATTTGATTATCTCTTTATATATTGGATATATACTCAATTCCATCAAATACTTATATAGGCCCTATATAGAAAAGGATATATAGACAACAGGGCAGTGCCTCGGCGTATTTTAATTCTCCGGCTAAATCCGTATTTTATTCGCAAAAATTGTGGTATAATGTATATTAAAACGAACACTGCGAACGTTTTAGAATGCATTTAAAAAAGCCCTTGGCACTATAGCTACACTGATTAAAAACGGTTTTGACCATTTCTTCGAGAGAGAAAAAAAGACTCAGATAAATTTTGCCGATCTGATTATGTGCATGTGGCCTGCACAAATTAATCTTGTTTATTATGCATTGCATATTGTTTCTCAATGTATTAGAATTATTCTGAATCAATTTTTAAAATAGTTTTTACATTAGAAATAATAATTTTAAAATTTACCTCAACGTACTCGAGGCGCGGATGGTTTCAGGATAACCCATTGCCTTACTGTATCCTTTCAATATACTAGCCATTTGATTAAAACCTTCGCCGGTATATAACCGGCTTGGTCACAGAGGCTCCATTTTATGTAGTGATATATATGCATCAAATTGAAGCAAATTATGCGGTCGTCAATCGGCGAATTGCTGCTGTTAGAATGCGAACGACAACATTCAATGTTTTAAAATCTTTACTATCAAATGTAATTGTGATTAGATTGTCAAAAAATAATGAATAGAATGTCAAACTATGCACATTTACACAGATTTCCAAAGAATATGTTTTCCGTAAAAGGGATTTTCCAGCCTTTAAAATAGTCCACGAACCCGAAAGCTTGACATGTCACCTTGTCCCAAAGTTCTATATAGTCTGCGTTGAAAAGCTAGATAGTACTTAAAGGTTAAACAATGTATACTTTAGTATTAGACCGTGGTAAGCCTATATTTCAAGATGGAATCTTGTCTCCATGTAATAAATTTTGCTGTCTAAAATACATTTCATATAAAATTCCCGTTGGCAGTTGAGGCCCGGCAAATCTGTGCAATCACTGATTCTAGTTCTGATTTGTGTCAAGGTAAGGAACACAGATACTGAGCAAATGTCTTTGTGGAAGAAGATCGATCTCTGTTTAAAAAATGACGTAACACTGTGAGTTTGACTAATCCATTCCCAGTTCAGACAAGGTCGACAGGAACTGACAACTAACTGTGTAAATGTTCGATCTTTAACATCATTATTTATTATTACAAATCCTAAAAGAAATACGGCTTCATGTATACAACTCCATCCTAAAAGTAATCTCTGTGATTACTTATTATAAAATCTAATCCCTGTGTTTACTTAGTATACAATTTAATACCTGTGATTACTATTACTATTATATAATCCCTGTGATTACTTATTCTTTATATAATATAATCCTTGTGATTACTTGTTACATAATATAACCCCTGTGGTTATTTATTATACAATCTAATCCCGGTTATTGCTTATTCTTGTATACAATCTAATCCCTGTGATCACTTGTTATGTAATCTAATCCCTGTGATCACTTGTTATATAATCTAATCCCTGTGTTTTTTTTATTACATAATTTAATCTATTTGTGGTTACTTATAATGTTATTGCTTATATATAATCTCTGTGGCTACTTATTATACAATCTAATCTCTGTGGCTACTTATTATATAATCTAATCTCTTTGGCTACTTATTATACAATCAAATCCATGCGTTTACTTACTATATAATCTTATCCCTGTGATTGCTTATTATACAATCTAATCCCTGTGGTTGCTTATTATACAATCTAATCCCTGAGATTGCTCATTATACAATCTAATCTCTGTGTTTACTAATTATATACTCTAATAGCTTTGGATACGTATTGTACAATATAATCCTTGTGATTACTTATTATATAATTGAATCCCTGTGATTACTTATTATATAATCTAATCCCTGTGATTACTTATTGTACAATCTAATCCATTCGGTTACCTATTATATAATTCAATCCCTGTGATTACTTATTATAGAATCTAATCCCTGTGATTGCTTATTATACGATCTAATTTCTGTGTTTACTAATTATATAATCTAATATCTTTGGATACTTATTATACAATCTTATCCCTGTGATTACTTATTATAGAGTCTAATCCCTGTGATTACTTATTATACAATCTTTTCCCTGTGATTGCTTATTGTACAATCTAATCTCTGTGTTTACCTATTATATACTTTAATCCCTGTGGTTACCTATTATACACTTTAACCTGTGATTACTTACTATATAATATAATCCCTGTGATTACTTATTGTATAAGCTAATCCCTGTGATTACTTAGTATATACTTTAATCCCTGTGATTACTTATTATATAATCTAATCCTTGTGTTTACTTATTATACAATCTAATCTCTGTGTTTACCTATTATATAATCTAATCCATGTGATTACTTATTGTATAATCTAATCCCTGTGATAACTTATTATATACTTTAATCCCTGTGATTACTTATTATATAATCTAGTCCTTGTGATTACTTATTATACAATCTTATCCCTGTGTTTACTTATTATATAATCTTATCTATTTGTTTACTTATTGTACAATCTAATCCATGTGATAACTTATTATATAATCTAATACATGTGATTAATTATTATATAATCTAATTTATTTGATTACTTATTGTACAATCTAATCCCTGTGTTAGCTTATTATATAATCTTATCTCTGTGCTTACTTATTATATAATAGAATCCCTGTGATAACTTATATACAATGTAATCCCTGTGATTACTTATTATATAATCTTATCTATTGGATTACTTATTATATAATCTTATCTTAAATATAGGTTCGTAGACACTGTACGACAAACCCCACTCATAAAATTCTGAACCCGGGCAAGAATCGAACTCGCGATTCTGAACAGGGTTATTCGTACAGTGTCTGCAAAGCTTTAATTAACATAAGTCCCTGAAGACGATTTTTGTTACAATCTGATCTAATCTCTGTGTTAACTTATAATATAATCTAATCTCTTTGGGCACTTATTATACAATGTAATCCCTGTGATTACTCATTATTCAATCTCATCCCTGTGTTTACTTATTATATAATCTAACCCATGTGTTAACATATATAATCTAATCCATGTGATTACTTATTATATAATCTATTCCCTCTGATTGCTTATTAAATAATCTAATCTATGTGATTACTTATTGTACAATCTATTCCCTCTGATTGCTTATTAAATAATCTTATCTATTTGGTTATTTATTATATAATCTAATCCATGTATTTACTTATTAAATTACATATATGCGTACATTATATCAGCATAAAAAACATGTATATTTTGGGATATTTCAGTTAGCAGCAATGAATGAGATTTTGTATAGAAACCAGTTTTATTGTTGAAAGATGGTCCGTCATCTACCGTATACAAACAACACATGTTTTATTTATTTTAAGGGCTATTTCTGTAGATTTGTTTTCATAAATTATTCAATACGATTCAAGTTATTCTACAAAACGGTATAAATATTCTATATAAAGAAGGTAGTGTTACATTGTTAAAATCAAATAAAAAGTATATAATCTATCATTCTATGGTAATAATGAGAGAACACAATATTATGTAAAGCTGTATATACATGTACCTGACAATAAATGCTATTATTTTCAGAATAAAATAATATAACAGATTGCTATCAGTATGATGTATTAGTTACACATATCATCTTAGTGGCAATCTTTTTTTCATTTTTTATTTTATTTCTTTTTTATTCTGTTTCCATTGTCATTTTTTTTCATCGAATAATTATACTGATCACTAACTTGCTATAATGTTCTGTAACTTATAAGATAGAGTAAAAATCTACGGTTGCAATCAAAGCCTGGCTTTATATAATACACAAATGATAACACAGCCGGATGAGGTAAAAGAAATATCCATTGTATTTTATTTGATAGAATGATAGAGGGGACAAAAAGTAGTCCTGCACGTAGCGTTATCATTTATAGCTCTTTGAGGGAAAATCATGTGAGTGCCGTTTGAGATGAAATGGCAATGATACTACATGTAAACAATGGGCTAAATGCATGCTAATTATAAGAGCACAATGATACAACAGTTACTCCCCAGGCCAACTTATATCCGGATACAAAGTAGACTAATAATGATACAGAACTCTGCATCCATCCCCAGGCCAGACCGTAAGATATGCTGCAAAGCGAGAATTTGGATGATAATTTTTAATTATATACATTTAACTGCATTGTACCCCTCCACCCCAACCCCCTCCCTGACCATCCACCCAACAGCATTACGGTTCGCTATTGGCTTTCTGTTATATTTTCTAGGTAGAACAGCACTTGATCCCGAGATTTCCTATCTAAACATGTGTTCTTAGATTCGGTAGATGACAAGCAACGCGAGAAATTGCAGGAAAGCTGTTTGTGCACCTTATTCCTCGACCAATCATTTATGTTAAAAAAAAGTATATAAATTATTTTTCTCTTGGTCAATAATTATTATATATGGAATTTTGAAAGTCTTTTATTGGGGAAATTGAATTTTAAAATACCAGAGTTGAGCTTAGTTTTGTCAGGTTGACGTGGATATAATTCTGGGAGGATGTGGTAGCTTGCAGTCCCCGTTACAACTGGCGCTGTGCCAGCCCCGATCCAAACTCAATCTAAATCTAAGCCACAAGGCCAAAAGATCATATAAAAGGTCGCTTAAACCTTACTACAGCATGTCAGATCAGCCTTCAGCTTACCCCCTCCCCATAGTCACTATACCCTCACCCTCCTTCCGAAGCTGTCAAAATATCCTTCAAGGAGAACCGTCGTAACATTAATTATAGGCCTTTGCAAAACTAATTAAATAAGAATTTTTTTTTGTTTAAATTAATATTTGATATGAATTTAGTTCATTTAATAATAGGAGAAACCAAGCGAAAGGATCTGATGCATTTTGGTTTTGATATAAAATTATAGTAGAATCATTGAACTTCAACTATAAGTATAAACTACCGTATTTATCGCTCCATGATCAGACGGTATAAAAGTAACAGGAACATTTAGTTCACATTTTGTTTTCAATCTTTTATTCTAGCTTTTGATTTAAAAAAAAAACTGTGTGCAGTTGTCAAATATTCTTTACCCTTCTTCAGCCTTTGTTTTATTTTAGCGTATAAATTGTGAACTAAATTTGTTATTTTGTTCGTGCTCAACGTCTTGAAACTGTCAGCCGTGTTGTTATTTCGACCCGAACACGTGACTCGATCATAAACAAGTTCTGCCCCTGTGTGACCTCGATAACAGAACAAAGAAACTACTCATTTTAGCCCCTTGCAAATGTTTTTTTTTCAGCTGTGATTATCGGAGACTGGTGATTATTTTGATCCAGATAAACGTCAGGGGGAACGGTTAGGTATCGGTCAGTATAGTGGTTATTTTTGTGATTTTTAATAGTCGATCAAAGCCAATGTTTTTCTGACCGCTTTGACAGCTCTCCCCACCTGCTCAGTCACGTAGGTCGACTTCTAAAAATAGCGACTCCATATATGGATCGTCTCTTGTGACGCACTCGGCTGTGATTGGCTCTAGAAATGACTGACGTTTGACACATGCTGACGTCAGCCAGCTATTTTAGCAGGACATACACAAAGAGGGGACGCCATTTCTATCAGAACGAACAAAGATCGAGAGAAGGGCAAGAGAGACAAGCTGAGAGCTTGTGGTAGCAAGTTTATAAGATCGGAGTGTTTGTTTGAAAGACAGGAGAAAGGTTGAAGAAATCGGCGGTGTAACATTCATAAATTGGTAACTCCATAGTAAGAACTGAAGTACGACAAAAACTCATAAACTGGGAGAACAATTTTGTTTGAGTGGGTTGCCATATTGAAAATAGCGGGACCAACTGTCAACAGAAAGATTTGGCTCCAAACGAACTGAAATCAGTCATTGTTCCCAACCGATCGCCAGTGTGTTCTACTATTAATCTTACAGTTTTAATATATGACTTTCATGTGTTTGTAAAAATGAAGGACGAACTAAAAAGTGCTTGTGATTTTCTGTGTACCCTCCTGAAAAACAGAGGAGTCGGTCATGAAATGATGTCTTTATTTAGTCAGAGGTTGAAGGAGCGGCTGGGGGTGAAATACGACGACCATTGGTTTCCAGAGAAGCCGTTCAAAGGCAGTGGGTTTAGATGTATACGAATTAACCACAAAATGGACCCTATATTAAAAAGTGCCGGTGAATCTTGTGGCTGGACGGAAAATCAGCTACGCAGCTTGTTACCCCAAGAACTAACGATATGGGTGGACCCTCGAGAGGTTTCTTATCGCTTTGGTGAGAATGGTAGCATTTGTGTGGTGTATCCCGACAGCAATACATGTAACAGTTTTATTTCACCAAATTCCAAACCGTCCCAAGTGATCTCCGAGACCGATGTTCCTTTTCCTCATATGTCGTGTAAGGACTTTAGTCGAGTTTTGCCGAGAGAGGGTATGAATTTACAGCAGCTTGCAGCCTTTGTTTACAGTTAAATATGTATTTGGACCAGTTGAGATTGTCAGCCATTTTTTGGCAGCTACTTGACGTTCAGCTCATCTGTAAATAAACACTGCGGACCACGACCCATTGATCGTCTCATGGACACAATGTTCAAATGATTATTTTCATGACATTAACATTGTAGAATTTTGTGAATTTTATTTTAGTATTGTATGTAAATCATGGATGTTGAAAGTGGATATAGAATATTTACCATAAAAGAGTTTGTGCGAAACGAAGATGACTTGCAATGTAAGGGCCTGTGCTTAGCATCAGGAATTTTATTACCTAATCAAATATCAAGGTGCTGATCTAGTCTTTCAATTGTGTCATTGGTCGTTTTGTGCACACAATGGTGATAAAACTATAGATTGTGTCATTATAAATTGTATTAATGTACAGAGATTACTCTTGTACAGTATTTTCTGTTCTTTTCCTTTTCTTTTTCCCATTAATAAAAACGCATGGAAATTCAATGAATTATAAATTATTGTTTGAATTTTCCTTTATTTATTTGGTATGCTTAGCTATAATTATATGCCTAGTGGAACCTGCAGGGGGTAACCAACCTGCAGGTAATGGAAATTTGAAAGAAGTTACTGGTTAGAAACTTAGAGCCTGCCAGTTGGAAGAGCAGAAATATGTTTAGATCTTTAGAATGCAAACGGAGAACAGAAGTACAGGATTTACATGCGGCATCGATGATGGTTTACGATTACAAAACATTTTGACCAATTTTGTGGTCCAAGTGTCTTGATTTAAATATTTTTGCCGTGTTTGAGATCACAAATAATGTGTATTTCTTAATTTGCGTTTTTTTTTTTTATCAAACCAGTCTGAAAACAAAGGCGTATGGCCCTGGAAGTGAGAGATGAAGGCACGCAGTGAGAAATATTTACCAAATACCGTGATTGATAACTTAACTTAAATTTACTGATAAACTCCTTAAGTTGTGTTGCTTGGATTATTCGGGATCTACTTACCATACATACACTGACTTATTACAAGAGTCTGAAAAGTGAAGAAGTTTTAAGTTGTTAAAAATTTGTTGATTTTACCAGTGGATAATTATAATGCAAGTCAACAAATTCTTAACACACTTAGTTACTTAATGTTGTGAACATAAAAAGAAAGTGTGCAGAATCTACGTATACATATTACAATGATTCAGATCTCGTAGAAAAGTTAAAGTTGTTTAAACTTTGTTGGTTTTACCAGTGGATAATTTTATAATGAAGTCAACAAATTTCTACCACAAAACGATGTTTCTTAATTGTGATAACAAAAAGGTGTATACTGAAGACAAGAAGTTCGTGCTTCTATTTATACGGACTGATTGTTAGGTGTGAATGCGTATCAAGTAGACCTGCTTCACAGGTGTATACAAAGTACCTACTGATTGTAAGCAAGATTATGCGCTTTATATTAGTCTGAACGGTAAAAAACATAGTTGGTGAAGGCCTCAATCTTGCTTATCAGAATACCACAGGGCAGAAAGATAAAGAAACGAAACGATTGCCCTAGCTTCATACTGATATTATATAGTACTATTTTTACACAGGTATATTTCTCTCGACTTTGTCGACACTCCTTGTTTGCCTGCTTTTTTGTAATGGTCCCAAAACACTAGCAAGCCGGTCTGACCCAGTTTTAAGACCTATTCTCATCTCAAACTTTTGTGCCGCTAACCATGTTTATTACGAATGTCGCCCAACCTAAATTGTACAGTGATAACGGAGATAACTCAAAATGACATATCACATATTTATAACTTTGCTTAGCCTAAGGACCAGAATTTGTTTCTTTTAACAATAACATGTATGTTAACTGAAGATAATCCAGTTCTATCAGCAATTAAATAAAGGAAATTCTAAATGTGGATCAGGATGATAGATATTAAACTATAAAAGCATCAGAAAATAATCACCCTAGTCATTTTTTAACGAATCTACATTTAAATCTTCAGTATAAAATACACTTGAAGCTAGACTTAGACTCACAAAGAGTCGCTGGCGTTGGGTACCCAAACAGATAAATGATAGCCGATATAGATTTATTCATTTTACTCTCAAAAATAGAAATATTGTATTCTGAGGATGACCGGATTAAGGATAAACAATTTTTACATTTAAAATAAAATTCTGCTAAAGATTTGTGATCAAAATATATCAAACTGAATGACACGTATGGACTGCCGCTGTAGGTAACAGAAACAAGGACAATATCTTTTTGATTGTGTCAAATGTCTTTCATATAGGAGTTCGAAATGCCAATCAATGGGAGTTCGCCTGTGTGGAATGCATGACAGGAGTGTTTTGACGCAGAGAGAACTTGAAGAAGGCTGTCATCTGGAGCTGGGCTTTTAGGCTGTCACACTCCACGTACCGTGCTCAAGACACATCTGCCAGCTCTGATACACAGAAAACCTCTTACAGAACAGTTCCAAATAAAGAGATTAGGCTTAGAGTAAAACCCCAATTTATTTCGTCTGGCTTTAACCCCGGGATACCTGCCA
>JAVFBY010019018.1:0-13488 GCA_034781015.1 Tonicella lineata
ATGACAATCGGGCTATTTGATTTAGAAATACAGTGCTTAACGCAATTTTTCTAAAAATAGCCATTATGACCTTGACCCATGCTCGTTCAAGTAATTAATATGCATGTAATGAGCTGAACTGATAATATCCCCCTCCTTTCATGTTGTGTGGCATTTGTACAAAATTTTAAGGGAATCGGCCTATTCAATTTTGACATAAGGTGGTTAACACAAATTTTAAGGCAAAATTACTTAAAAAGCTCGTTAAAGTAATTAATATGCATATAATGAGCTGAACTGACAATATCCCTATCCTCATATGTTGTGTGACAGATGCCAAAAAATTTACGATAATCGGGCTATTCTATTGGGAAATACAGTGCTTAACGCAATTTTTTTCTAAAAATAGCCATTGTGACCTTGACCCAGGCTCGTTAAAGTAATTAATATGCATGCAATGAGCTGAACTGATAATATCCCTCTCCTCCCATGTTGAGTGACATTTGCTTAAAATTATATGACAATCGGGCTATTTGATTTAGAAATACAGTGCTTAACGCAATTTTTCTAAAAATAGCCATTATGACCTTGACCTATGCTCGTTAAAGTAATTAATATGCATGGAATGAGCTGAACTGATAATATCCCCCTCCTCTCATGTTGTGTGACATTTGTATAAAATTTAAAGGCAATCGGCCCATTCAATTTGGACATAAGGTGCTTAACACAAATTTTAGGGCAAAATTACTTAAAAAGCTCGTTAAAGTAATTAATATGCATGTATTGAGCTGAACTGATAATATCCCTCTCCTCCCATGTTGTGTGACATATAACCAAAATTTTAGGACAATCGGGCTATTAGACTTGGATATACGGTGCTTAACGCAAATTCTACACCATTTCCTCTAAAATGGTATGGCCTAATTAGCATAATTAATATGCACAGAATTTCAAAAAATGTTAATGATCTCTTCCTTTCTGGACAGGCAAGCTTTGTGTAAAATTTCAGAAAAATTGTCCAAGTATATTTAATTTAAGAAGCCTTTATATGGCTGACGCCGACGCCGACGCCGACGCTGACGCCAAGGCTATGACATAAGCTCACCTTACTTCGTACAGGCGAGCTAAAAAGGACATTCGAGCTACGAATTTCGCAGCTAACCATCAGGTAGATTTTTTCTAAATTTTCAGAACGATCCTTACACTATTGACAAAGAAATAGTCTATCTAGTTAGTTTACATCGACAAGAATAACAACAACAACACAAGCCCCAACAAGAGAGTGAAGATCTAGAACTCGTTCACCACGGTGTAAAAATCGCTTATACAAAGTCTTTGCGAAAATGTTTAGTTATCATCACCCGATGTTTATTTTATACATAAATGGCTATAGGTGGTCATCTTTGACGCCAGGTTATTATGGGTAAATTTAGTTAAACAAATCAGACACAACCAAACTGATGATACATTTTGTCTCATATGAACCCTGTCTCAATAAGAACCCGTCAATCCGTCATAATTATATGATAGTTGGGTGTTGCATGGGTTCCAGTGACCTGGCCGTCAGTAGAGAAGGCGGTCTGTCCGCTAACCATCGAAGACCGAGAGCTAGTCTTCCTCTTCAGCCCCGTCAAAGAACAACACAATCCCGGGTAGCGCTTCGCTAAGGCTGCACGGAATGGTCTGCAGAGAAAAAAGTAAAACCTTTCATTACACATTTTTAAATAGAAAAATTACTATGCAAAATGTGTTGGGAAATAAATACAATAAAACTAGGACCGTTTCTTATGATCTGTCTCAATAATACAAAATATAATACTGAATATTAACTGAATATACTTCATATTATGGTTCACTATAGCTAATGAGCTTGCCAGGCAAAATCACTGTAGGCCTATCTCCGCATGGCCCGACGATGCGGACTAATAAGTTTGAACTCACCGCCTTTTCCCAGGCTGCTTGTCTCGTCTTTTCGTTTTTGTATGTAGTTTAAAACTCAACCAAATATTTTAGAACTGTTTAATATATTAAAAACTCGCTCTTCGGCACAAATTCAAAGAAAAAAACAAATCAAAATTAATCCGGGAGTTTTTCGAATTCGGCCGCCATCTTGCTACTCTCGTTGACAAACAATATCCCTTTTAAAAAACCTTCACTGAGCAAGTTTTCACATACAAATGTCTCAGAGAGTTCATTTGTACCGAACAAAATTCTAAATTACAAAATTGGACAAGTATAAAGCACGTAGAAAATAACTTCCTCAAAACAGAACAAGAGGCCAGATGGGTCATTCTACTCAGGCTTCACAAGATGTGGTTTTGAGGCTGGGGGAATGCCTGTATGAGGCGGGAGAAAGCCGGGCGAAATGCCTTCTTTCAAGGTTAAAAAATGTCCTTAGAACGGTTATTTTACAGGTAAACAACGAAAAGATTAAAAGGGAAAAGTAAGCCGTTATTGAGATCTACCAATTCGCCGACTGACTTGTTTTGATTATGCCTTCCCACGGAACTGACGTCACTACGTGACCATGTGAGAGAGCATGCTTACTGTAACCTTGGTGCCCTAGCTGGTGCTCTCGTAGTTAAGGGGCATCAGGAAGCAGATTTCTTTGTGGTGTCTGTTATGTATTCAGGTATGACAATTAGAGTGATCTTCCCTGATTAGCTCTTGTCTGTTCTTTTTGCAATAAACAGTTCGCTTGACGCCATTTGCATTGTTTGTTGTATAAACACACGTAGGAAATATCCACCTCAAAACATAACAACTGGCGACCAGATCGGTCATTATGGCTGTCATCTATGTTACAAGGAACTCCGCTCACCGGCGTAAAGGTGATATTGACATTTTGCTTTGCTAAGTTTGAGAAAAAACTCAGTTTGTCTGGTTGTGTTGTTCGCGTAACAACAACAACACTTCTTCGTGAATATGTCTAACGAAGAGACGGGTGGACCACAGTGGCAACGACCCGTGTTGATTGGTCGTATGGGCTGTTTTGATAGTAATCAGGAGTTGTGGGAATCATATTTTGAACGTTTTGAGAACTAAATCACAGTGAATCGAATACCAGCTGGAGACATTGTGTCATGTTTATTGAGTGTTATGGGTGCTAAACCGTACGGACTTCTGAGAACTTTAATCGCTCCAAACAAACCGAATACACAAACTCTTGATCAAATAAACAAGACTATGAGAAACTATCTAACACCAAAGCCTCTTTTAGAACGTTTTAGTTTTTATAAGCGTAATCAAAGGGATGGTGAAGCAATTAGTGAATATTTGGCTGAAATCAGGAAACTCCCCGAGACCTGTGAGTTTGGAGACTTTCTCAACGATACACTTAGAGACAAATTAGTTTATGGTTTGTCGTCTGAGTTTATTCAGAAACGGTTATAAACAGAGCCAGATTTAGCCATACAGACTAATCAAAACATAGCTGCATCTATGGAAACTGCAGCCCGTGACGCTGTAGAGATGTTCGCATCGCGTAATGGCAATTCTGTTAATCAGGTTCATTTTGTGAACATGGTCAGTGGTAGTAGGAAATTTAAGAATTCTAGAGTGAAATTCACTGACTCTGACTCTATGTTTGATAGCGTAGCCAATATGAGTATCCAGCATTTAGGTGCTGTAGCTGAGGAAAATAAACAACAAGAAAATAAGAAATCTGATAAACTTACAGTTCATAAATTAAAGAATAATAGTGATAATATCAGTGTTAATGTATTTGTGGCTGGACGCCCACTTAGCATGGAACTAGACACAGGTTCCGTCGTATCAGTCATTAGCCTGAGTGACGATAAGAAACACTTTAGTGATTTGACCTTAAAGAAAACAAGTGTAAAACTTGAAACTTACACTAAGGAGGTGATACTCTAACCAGACTATAGACCTGTTTGTTGTGAAAAATGGCGGACCTCCGTTGTTCGGAAGAACGTGGTTACATGAAATAACACTTGATTGACCTAAAATTAAAGCATTACGTTCCAGTTATAAAACTGTGAATATGACACACAAGTAAAAGACATGTTAAATCAACATTCAAGTCTGTTTATTGATAATCTGGGAACCTTAAAGGACATTAAGGCAAAACTAACTGTAGCTGATAATGCTCAACCGAAATTCCATAAAGCCCATCCAATGTCCTATGCTTTAAACCCAAGGTCGAGTCAGAACTCCACAAATTAGAAAGTGATGGTGTTATTGTCAACGTGCCAGATAGGGAGTGGGTAGCGCCTATTGTCACTACGATTAAGAAAACTGGAAATGTACGAGTATGTAGAGATGTGAAGTAACTGTGAATCCTGTGTTAATGGTATGCCAATGTCCATTACCATCTATTGAGAACTTTTTTGCCAACCTGTCTGGTGGTCAAAAATTTACCAAATTAGATTTGGCGAGTGCTTTTCTTCAGATGGAAGTCGAAGAGGAGTCGCAGAAGTATTTAACAATAAATGCACACAAGGGGTTATTTCGTTTTAAACGCCTTGTATTTGGAATCGCGTCTGCTCCAGCGCTATGGCGAAAGGCCATGAAACAAGTCTTGCAGGAATTGTCAGGTACTCAGTGTTATCTAGGTGATGTTCTTATAACGGGGGCGACAACCCGTGTTCACCTAGATAATTTAAAAGCTGTGCTTGTTCGCCTTGAAAAATTTGGTTTAAAACTAAATCGTAATATATGTGCTTTTTTTAAAGATCGCGATGAATATTGTGGACATGCGCACAAGGGCTTCATCAAACACAAGAGAAAACAAAGGCAATGTTAAATGCGCCTTGTCCTACAAATGTGACTGAACTTCAATCCTAATTGGGGTTAATTAACTATTATCAGAAAATTTGACCGGATTTGTCTACGATTCTGAGACCATTGTATGGTCTTCTTTGTGATACTAAAGAATGGAAATGGGGTCCAGAAGAGGAATATGTTTCCAGTGAAGTAAACAATTTTATAACATCTGGCACACCACAGAAACCAGTTTTTTAGCGACTGATGCCTTACCGTATGGCTTAGGTGCATTACTTTCTCATGTCATGGAGGATAACAGAAAGAGACCAATAGCCTTCGCTTCACGTATACTAAACTTAGCAGAACAGAACTATAGTCAGTTAGAAAAAGAAGCTTTAAGTTTAGTGTGGGCTGTTAAGCGTTTTCACCAATATCTAGAAGGTCGTAGCTTTACGTTAATCACAGATCACAAGCCTCTTACATTTATTTTTAATCCACAAAAGTGATTACCAACAACCTAAGCTGCTAGAATCCAGCGCTGGCCTGTTTTTTCTAAGTGGTTTGCGTTACAACATTGTTTACAGAAATACAACAGAACATTGCAATGCTGACTGTATGTCTCGCTTACCATTAAGTGTGATTTACAATAATTACGATGAAATTAAAAATAGTGTGGTGACTACTTTCCACCTTAACAAAGTTCCACTTTCTTCATCTGACATTAAAAGAGAGACTATGAAGGATCCAATACTGGTCCAAGTCTATGAGTCTACTATGCAAGGCTGGATAAACAATAAAAACATTAATCCAGAGCTCGAGCCTTACTACAAGAGAAAAGAAGGACTTGTGATATCAGGTGGTTGTATACTTTGAGATATGAGAGTGGTTGTTCATCCAAGGCTAAGAAAACAAGCTTTAGATAGCTTACATGAGGGGCATGTGAGTATCGTACAAATGAAAGACTTATCCCGTTGCTACAAATGGTGGCCAGTTATTGACTCTGATTTTGACAATAAAGCTTAATTCTGTATTGGTTGCCAGTCTACGCAGAATAAGCCACAATCTGCGCCATTACATTATTGGGAATTTACCTCAAAACCCTGGCAACGTGTTCATGTTGACTTTGTAGGACCATTTAAAAATCACATGTTTTTTGTCGTCGTTGATGCTTACACTAAATGGCCCGAGATGAAAATAATGAGTTCTACAACAACCCAGAAAACCATTGATTTTCTGCGTTCTTTGTTTTCCCGCATGGGACTACCAGAACAATTAGTCATTGATAACGATTCGCAGTTTGTTTCCAGAGAATTTGCTGAATTCATGAAAATAAATGGTGTCCGCCATTTTACGAGAGCTCCATATTTTCCCGCGACAAACGGATTAGCAGAGAGATTTGTTCAATCGTTGCAAACAAACTCTTCGTGCACCTGATAAGGACACGTCCGTGTCACTTCCAGAAAGGTTAAATAGCTTCCTTCTCCAGTACAGGAATGCTCCTCATTCATTCATTAACAAGACAAGCTCCAACTGTCCTGTTATATGGTAGATCATAACGTTGTCATTTAGACCTGTGTAAGCCTAACTTGCGTCGAGACGTGTCTCCTCGTCGAACTGATCAATCTTTTAAAAAGGGAGTGAAAATGCGTGAGTTTACAGTAGGTGAATCTGTCATGGTTCGTAATTACCGTGAAGGCCCTAAACGGCTTTAATGAACTGTTAGTGCTTAAACCGGTACATTTACATACCAAGTACAAGTTGGTCATGCAACCTGGAGACGTCATGTTGATCAAATGAAATCAACAAATGTGAAGTTTGATCCCAATACTGTGTTTCAGGATACAATTGTGGTTCCTTGTACTGTATATAATTACCTGTTGTATCTAACTAACAGTCTACGCTCATCCAGCATGTGGTTTGTGAACTAAGTCATCCATGTGATACTCAGTCTGTGAATTCACCTACACACGCTTAACGTTATCAAGCTCGTTCTAATCGAGGCAAAGCACAAAACTTTGTGCGATAACAAACATTGATTACGTTGCGAACTTACTGAGTTTTAAGTTTTGAACTGTATAAGATATTCAGTCTCATTATCATATTGATATAACAAAATTTCAAGAAGAAATACTATTGTTTTGTTTAAATGGAAGGTCATTCTAAAAAGGGAGGAATGTTATGTATTCAGTTAAGTCTATTAGAGTGATCTCCCCTGATTAGCTCTTGTCTGTTCTTTTTGCAACGAACAGTTCACTTGACGCCATTTGCAAATGGAAATAACCACCCCAAAACATAGCAGTGACGTTCTTCTGCTTTTTCTTTTTTCTGTTTCGTTGTTCATGTTGCCAGTGACGTGAAGGGTTGTTCCCTCCCCCATGGGGCTGACGCACGCCGTCAAATAGGTGAATATAGCGTTACAATCAATCAAAAAATCAATCAAATCTTCAGTTTCAAGCTTTGTACTGAAGTATTCAGGCGTACGAATCGGACAACAGTTGACTCATCCCGTTGCCTCGTGGTGGTAGATATTATACTACAGACTCTATATGTTTTGTTTTCTATTAAAGTAATAATGGCTTCTGGGGCCGATGAAGACTCAATAGTTGCGAGAAGAGGGCATGTTGGTGTGTAAAATGTATATTGACTCACTGCAGACGTGTTAGTGTGCAATATAGACTCACTGTCAGAAGAGGACATATTGGTGTGCTATACAGGCTTACTGTGAGATGAGAACATGTTGGTGTGCTATACTCACTGCGAGAAGAGGATATATTGGTGTGCTATGTAGACTCACTGTTAAAAGAGGACATGTGGGTGTGCTCTAAAGACTCAATTTGAGAAGAGGACATTTGGTGTGCTATATAAACTCACTGTGAGAAGAGGACATGTTGATGTGCTATATAGACTAACTATGAGAAGACAATATATTGGTGTGCTATGTAGACTCACTGTGAAAAGAGGACTTGTCTGTGTGTTATACAGGCTCACTGAGAGAAGAGGACATGTTGGTGTGCTATAAAGACTAACTGCGAGAAAAAAACATGTTGGTGTGCTATATAGATTCACTGTGAAAATATACTATGAGAAAAGGACGTGTTGGTTGCTATATAGACTCACCGTGAGTAGAGGACATGTTGGTGTGCTATATAAACTCACTGTGAGAAGAGAACATGTTCGTGTGCTATATACTGTGAGAAGATGACATGTTGGTGTTACATAGACTCACTGTGAGAACATGATGAACATTGCCGCGTTGATGAGACTGTGACCGCTCGCAAAAAGTTCCACCATCAAGTCAGAATAAGTCCTTACGTTGGGAATGATGTATAAGTAGAATACAAAAATTGTGTTGGCAATGAGACGGGGTCCCCAGCACAAGAGAAACACCACCATTAAACCAATCATTGTCTTAATCACCTGAAACAATAAATTGCATAAAGCTTCATCGAAGGCCAATGACCAAAATTGATTAGTATTGTGCTATATTCGTATATTTTAGTCTTATTTCTTACTATGAATGTATTCCCCTATGGTCTATTGATTGATTGATTGATTAATTCATTGATAATCTTTATTTCAAACTCGAGAATAAAACGAGCATAAACAAAACATACAACTAGTACAGTGTAAATACACACATACACTTACTTTTATTATTTAAAACAATGGACAAAAACGTAATACAAATTGAAAATGATGGTGGATATGTTCATTGGTAAAAAAAAATATCATAACATATGGGTAATCACAGTTAGCATATAGATGGTGTGTAAAAAAGTTTCTGATAAGAGATGAAAACTCAGGTTTAGTTATAGAACAATTTATGCCATAAATTTTAAAAAAAATTTTATCAGAATGTCAATTCAAAATAAGTAAACCACATCATTAAGACAACTCATTTTCTAAGTATTTATTAAAAAGAACATCCTTGTAGGCTCGTTTGAAAGCTTCTTGTGATCTTATTGACTTCACCTGTATGGGTAGTCTGTTAAATCCAGTTGCCCCGGTCACCTCCAAAGATCTTCTATAAAGGTCACGAACCGTCTGCTTAAAGCTCCATAAGAGCACAACAGCCAGTTAGATGACGTTGCGTCACAAAGATATTGGCGTCACACCGTAATATAAATGCATTGTTACGCGAAGTCATCTAACTGGCCGTTAAACTAAAGAGGCTATACTCAAAAAATGTATGCCAAAAGTCGACTGAAACGAATAAAACCGGGTTTTTATATTTCTATAGTATTGCCCAAAGTATAAGCTTGCAGAAAAAAATCAAACTTCGATAATAAGCGATATGCATTATTAAAATAATAATAAAATCTGTAAAATCTATAATGCGTGTCGCATTATTGATTTTACAAACCTTATTATCAATTTTCGCAAATTATATCGCACATTCTCGAGGTTGATAGCTTGTGAAAGCTTGTACTTTGGGTCATACTAGAAAAATATAGAAAACCCGGTTTAGTTCGTTTCAGTCGAGTTTTGGCCTAAATTCTGCGGTAAAACCTCTTCAACGGAGCATTGAATAACCGGCCCAGTCCTGTATCTACGGACGTTGACAGACAATTTATCAGACGGCCGTAGTGGTCTGCTTGGGACATTAAGATTGGACAAAGGACATATGTATTCAAGTGCCAGATTGTTGATAGCTTTAAGCACCACAACAATACGGCTCAATCTCAATTTATAAATTAGGGGAAGCCATCGAAGCTGAGTGTACGAGTCTGTTGGAGATGTCAAGGGTTCAGCACCGAGGATAATCCTCCTAGCTTCGTGCTAAAGTCTATCATTCATTCTTGAAATAAACCACAAATTACATATATTTCCATAGAATGGGTTCTATTATAAGGCTTAGACTTAAGATTGTGTTTGTGTGTGTTTTTTTATTATGACTATTATTCGTTGATTATGACAAATCAGACATGCTCTATAATTGTTTTTTGGTTTCTGTAAAATCTTGACCGGTTGCTTTGTTTTGTTCTAGGTTTTTCGTCGCAGACAATCTTTGTACGAAGTTTTAAGTTTGGAATCCGCGGCCCACTTTCACAAAGCCTCCTTAAGCTAAGGTGAAGGTAACTGTTATGAAAACACAATACCTGCAGTACTGGTCGACCTGGTTATTATAGTCACCTTAATTTGCAGTAATATTTGAGAAAATCGTAATTTTCCTTTTTTCCAAATCTGGCTGTTTGAACTGTCCCTCTAACTCTGGGTTAAATTGTCAATTTTGAAAATAATATTTACGTGATTTTATTCGGTATAAAAATAACCAACGCCAAGATAAAACCTTCCTCTACAAGATGACGTCAATGGTATTCATATTCGCAACAGTTATATCAGAGAAAATTGCAGTCTCTTTTAAGGACCAATTTAGAAAATACGCCCATTTAAGTCTGGGCTAAATTGTCAATTTTTAAAATAATATTTTCGCGATTGTACTTGTGCGGCATAAAAATAACCAACGCCAAGATAAAGCGTTCCTCTACAAGAAGACGTTAATGTAATTCATATTCGCAAAAGTTATATCAAAGAAAATTGCAGTCTCTTTTAAGCACCAACTGAGAAAATATGCCCATTAAACTCTGGGTTAAATTGGCAAAATGGCGGCGCCAATGATATTATTACGAAGCTGCCATGTTAGCTTATCGTACATACCTAACCTATGTAGCATAAACGAAAGGCATTAAAAATACACTATCTTTAGATATAGACACACTTGTAATTTTTGTTTTCCCCTTCCCAGGGCCCGCTTTGTGAAAGTAGGCCCTGGGCACACTTTTACAAAGCCTCCTTAAACTAAAGGGGACCTTAATTACCATGACGACTTGTACTGAAGGCATGGGTTGTCATAACAGTTAAGGTCTCCTAAGCTTAACAAGGCTTTGTGAAAGAGTGCCCTGATCAATAGGAAATTTGAGCTGCTAATTACAGATATCGCAGAGATTAGAGATGACATAAGATGCCAGACATTTGAAGAAGGGTTTTTTCTTATAAATTGGATTTTGGTCAAGGCCATTCGTCAAATGTGAATATTTAAATAACACCGAGTTTTAGAAACAAGTACAATCGTACTACGGATCAGGAACCTCACATTGGTCGTCCTCTAAATATAGTAAATGGGTATATAAGCACTATTGGTGACGTCACAATTCAATGTCATAATGGCCTGTCAAACAAGTTCGGCCAAGTCGGAAATACGCTGTGAAGCCCGCTATCATACACATATAGAAATGTTGACTATATCTGCTTCATTGTAGGCCTATATAGTTATACTGGAGCAGCCAGAATGTTAACTGCGTTTAAAGAAAACCGTATATTATATACAATCTACGAAATTTATTCTAAATCGAAGACCGCCAATCGATGCGAAACACTGCAACGAATAATCAGTCCAAGTTTCAGTTAATTAAAAAATAAATTAAAAAAAAGCCTTAGCATTTTTTGATTAGCATAATACTATATATAGCTTTTTGATAAGAACAAAAAAATGTAAGCTTGTCGTGAAGCGAACAAGAAAAACCAATGTAATTATGAGTCCTCATCCCAAGTAATTCCTAGTCTGTTTCAAAGTAAAGCTACGGTCCCAATGGACGTACGACGCATTTGTGCCACGACACGACAGAAGATTTGGGCAAATTGGGGGTCATCGGGGGTCGTCGCAAGACAGTACTTCGAAATGTTGGACTTCGGGGCATCGACTTGCCGTTGTGGGGCAAATTGGACACGCACCTTTTTGGGTCGACGATTTTTTGTCATATCTATGTCTTGTCGCTGTTGTGAGTTGTGACAGTAATGCGATAAATACCTTGTCGTGTGTAGCAGAAGAAATTTGTTTAGTCACAAAATCTTACGACCGTCGAACGACTGTCTCGAGACTGCCCTGTAGGACAGTCTTGGGGCAGTTGCAAGATTGACAGTTTCACGACTGTCACACGAGCAGCCCACGAGTGAACCACGAACTGTCACGTGGAATCTGTCGCGCCGGTTCGCATCGCCAAACCCTCTTTAATTTGATGTAGACCTTGTGACCCATGGAAAAAGATTTCGGACATTTTTGCAAGATCTGGCCACGACAAATATTTTATGGGTCTATACCACGACAAAACTTCGTAGGATCATTGTGACCAAAGCTTTACACAATCTGTAAAAAAAAATAGTGTCTTGGACTGCTTCTTTTTTTTCATTATTACAAAATCAAATGAGTTATAAATTGTTTAACCAATACGTTACAGTTAGAAGTTGTTGATTTCACGCGTTGTTACCCTCAACTTAGAGGTAAAATGAAAGTTTAAAATAACAAAACATTGTTGTTGTTGTGTGTATTTGATTGCCTGCGTAATCCTCTTTACTTTTAGAACTGAAAAAAAACATAACATTACAACAATAACATTACCTTAACTCTGGCTGTCAATTCTGGAGGGGTTTTATTTGATTTTCTGTGAGATAAATAACAAAAAATAGACACCGTACACAAATGCTATAAATCAAGTTAACTTTGACAAGTAGTTTTCAGAATTAGTATCTCAAACAAAGTTTGTAATAGATGTAATAAGGTCTTTATCAATATGTGAATATCCTTTTTAAATAACTGGCTAGTAGATCATTTATTTGGGATTTAGCGTCGTACACATAGCGACCTGTCACTATTAGGCATCTTCCCAAGGCAAGGTATGTGTAAAAGAAGATCGACGTTGACCTTACTTCCTACCTTGCCACCATTGGCAGTGGAAAGCTGAGTTTCTCTCGTCCTAAATGCAGAAATGCGAACACGTAACCAGCCAATCAGAAGATACATGTAGCTTTTCATAGGCGCCATTCAACCATAACGATGACACCGAAGAAGACAAAACGGTATGATACGGTGCGATTAGGTGACTTAGATGGACCTTCCCTTTCTTGAAGGACCAGGCCAGTGTGGTGCTCTAGTGAATACCGCGAGTATGAACCGACTAAAATTATAAAAGGTAGTGAGCTTTGACTTACCCATCTTTATTTGTCATCTGAGAAGCTTTCTTTGCGCTCTTCCAGAGAACAAAACAGATCCTTCCATAAGTGAATGTCATGATAATGGTAGGTATGACGAGCAGAATGAACATGTAATACACGAAATGCATCTGCAGGAAAAGGGGGTTGTAGTAGTAAATAGTACAAGTAGGCCCTGCACTACGTTCTGCGTCGTATTTCTGATAATGGAAAACAATAAGCCAGATGAGAGACATTAACACACATTAAAGGAATAAAGTCGATATATATTCTCCATGTTATGCATGTTATTAGAGGGAAAAGACAAACGGGTCCTAGTTGTGTGTATGATTAGCGATGACATTATTTAAATGTCTTTGAATTTAAGCACATCCGTCAAAAATGTAAGCACACTCATTTTATGGCGCCTGGAAATTTGAACTTGTAGGTCCCTACTTCTAAATTTACATGTCGACCCCTTTTAAACAAAAAAGTTGACAATTATTGCAAAGAAGAGCTTAAACTGATTCCTAAGGGCTCTCTCCCACTTTCACGATGTATAACAAGAGTTAAACACGGTGTAGAGCGAGCCTTGGGCTCTTCTAAAAGCTCTTGTAATATCACCCCAAGCACGTACTAATCGTGCCATGAGCTCGCCATACATCATGTCTGACTGCTCTCCCACTTTCACGATGTTGAGCATGATGTATAACGAGCTCTGAACTCTTGTTCAAGCTCCTCGAAGATCACCATGATCATGTACTAATGTCTTGACAAGCTCGCCGTTCATCATGACACATCTAGAAAAGCTCGTGTCGG